>LPNX010730614.1:1182-66723 GCA_001517045.1 Pseudotsuga menziesii | reverse complement strand
AACTTTGCCTTTTTATGCGATCCATCTTGGTCAATTTCCATACTTTCGATTTCAGACAAACTTCTCTTAATCACAATACTAGTATCCTCTGATGTTTGGGATGCTGTGACAGGTACAGTATGGGCATCTTCATCAGACTTTGATATCTCAGTAAACTGCAACCAATTTGCTATTTCAGTCAATCCCTCAATAGACTGGTGATCAAACGGTTTATTCTTGTTGGCCTGCTTCCTCAAGGAGATTACATGGTGGGGATCGTAGTTTATCTTCGGCTCCTTTTGGAAATCCATACTCTCTAGCAATTTCTCTATGAATACTAAAGCACCTTTACTTTTGAAGATGAAAGAACCGACCTTCAGGGGGGATTTAATATTTGAAGACTTCTTGAAAGCTCCAAAATGCTCTTCTTCAGACTGTAGCCTTTGTCTCATGAATTCCAAATCAAAAATCCTTGGGGTTAAGAAAGCAGGTAACTTATAAGGATGCCCTGTAAAACCATATACTCTTAACACAGTGGAGTCTCTATTCAGGAACCAATATCCAATTCGGTCTTCGAGTGAAGGCTACATCAAACATTTCATCTCATCCAAAACACGAGGCAATTCTTCATCAAACAACATTTTATACACTTCCGACATAATCGAATTGGCATATTCGAACATGTTGATTTGCTTCGGAAAATCGGAAGAACAGACAGTATTCAAAAACTGCAGCTCAGTGACATTGGAACATAACAGCATGTTGAACAAGTAGGTCTGAAATCTAAAGAATCGAACCTTTGGAAACTTACTTAGCTGAAGATGGATTGATTCAGCCAAGTATTCATCTAGACTAAACACCGGAATTGACTGAGATTCGGAGCCTAAAGAACTTATTCTCAACAAAAAACCAAGGACGACTTCGCTTACGCGACAGTCATCATCAAGACCTAAAATTTGACAGACTAGAGATACTACCAATTGGACTTCATTTTTAAAAATATGAACAGGGTAAGGTAAGAAAAAACCATCTAAAGATTGACCATCTTTCAGAACACTTGACAGGAATTGGCAACGGGTTTCAGTCTCACACTTCTTGTAAAATTTAGCAAGGACCGACTCATTCACTGACTCACGGCTATCAGGGTAACTATCAGGTAAATTGAGGTTTTCTCGAATGACTGTAGCATTGATTTTACAAAGTATTTAGGATGTGGATTGACTCATGATAATTCTCTGAGAGGGGGAGTAGTTAACAGCACACCATTCTGCAAATTCTGGGAACTGGAGGGTTTGTTCGAGGGTGAAGTAATACAGAAAAGATTTACATACATTCAATATATAATTTCCCTGTGAGTGGTAATACCATAATCTTTCTTTACTAACAGACACGCTTCCTACAGATAGGAAGGGGTCACATACGCCCCTGTCTCTGTCCACCAAATACTCCTCTCTGTCATCTATAACATGACCACTCTGTAATTCCTCCTCCTTGTCCATAATTCAATTGATAATGGCAATTCAGGAAGACGAATTATGGGTATCAAGGCTTACCTATTAACTGTAGCAGCACGTGCTTTGGAAACTGACAGTTTAAAGTTGACGAAGCCGCGAGTCCTTTTCACCCGCCGGAGCCAATCAACAAAATACCCACGGGACAAGTCAACCTTCCTTTTATAAGGCCCCACTCCGGAGCGCTCCATCGACGGTTTGTATGAAACCACTTTAGCCTCCGGAGTATGCCACAATTCGACACGTGGACAGCGGTTTATATTCCATGGCCACCTTCTACCTTTATCTGCCGTGCGTTTCCACACTCCGGACTCATTTGTAACCGTTGATCCACTTCACCTTTGATTTTTAACCGTCAGATTAAGCGCCACATAATTAATTCTGCCTGGGGATTTGGTCATAACCTTCGTGCAAATCTCCATTCCGGAGTCAGCTCCAACCGTCGATGAAATCGACTCTTATTTCCCGCCGTTAGATTGAAAGACATGTACTCGATTTCGCCAAGTGTTTGGGTCTTATCTATCGTGCAAGTCTGAGCTCCTGAATCATCTTCGGTCGTTGATGTGATATACCTGTATTTTCCCACCGTTGGATTAGATGACACGTATCTAATTCCGCTGGGCTTCCCGAAATTATCCCCTGTGCAACTTTATGCTCCGGAATCATCCATAGCCGTAGATGCGATCGACCATGATTTGTCAGCCATCAGATTGGGTGGCATGTATCTAATTCCGCTAGGCTCCATTGTTTTAACCATTGCGCATGTTCATAAAGCGGAACCTATACGGGCCGTGGATCTCTTCAAGCTGAATCAACAGCCATTGATCTATGTATCCTATTAAACGCCCATATATAATTTATCTTCCTTGCACCTTTGGAGAGCGGACGTAGTGTAGACCGTTGATCTTCGAATCTTCACTCCGCATCATTAGATATTTTGACACTTCATCGTTTTTCATTGCTCATCGTACTCTTATATCATACCATTTAACCAAAGTTTGACAAGCCATTATTGTTTCTCCTTCCTTATGGTCTTTCCATCCTCCTGCTAAATAGATGTGTTAACAGTATGTAACCAATTATAGAGGCCCTCAGCTTCAACACATAATGCGACTGTGCTGTCCGACCTCTACCTGGCCGGGACACCTGCAGAATAACCTCTACAGGTATCCCCTCGATATCCTAGGTAAGGTCACTAAGGTCACCTCAATATAGTCAAAGCTCAAGCGGACAGTCGCAGGCGGGATTGACCGTATGGGCAGGGTAGCAAAGCCCAAACTCTCGAAAGAGCCCCCAGATACGAATACAATCTTGGAAATATCTCCGGTGCTACTCAATTATGACTAGGGGTCATCCTAATCAATAACCACTCACACTGCCTCGTGCTTAACTCCCGTTTGAGAGGAGAATCCTGAGAATGATGGTTATACCAAGGATTTCACACACTCCCTGGACAGACACCTAGATGTTGTTGTTTAGTAATCTTGAAGAATTGACTTACAATGAACTATTCCAAGATCCTAAAACCTAAGCTTGTTGGTGCACCCTAGAAAAGAAAAGAGTGTAATTCATTTTAATTAGCGTTGATTTTAGTTGGCTTTATTACTCAAAAATAGGATATGGTCGTGCAACTAGTGGTGTTATGACGCAACATGAAGTAAAATGCACACCGTAACAACCAATGCAAATGCATTGTGTCCAGGTAAACAGGGTATGCCACTACATGAGATGCATAAATATATATTTCTTTCCGAATGCCAATGCAATCCTTCCTATATGAAATCCTAAACACAACTCTCATCCAAGCAATCCAATGCAAGTAACTCCTCAAATCCATATCTAAGATGCAACTAAGAGTGCAACTACTTTGTACTTTTCAATATAAAAGAATGAAAAATGCAATAAAAGTCATCTAAAACTCTCAGTCTCTGCAGCAAGTATAAAATGCAAGCCCAGCAAGACACCAAGACAAAAAGAGTAATGCACTAATGACAAAACAAAAAGTATAAATGTCTAAAACTACTTTCAAAGAAAAATCAATGAAAAAGTGGTCTCTGGTCACAAAAGAAGCATCCAACAGACAACATCATACCCAAGGAAGACCCAACCACACTCACAACCCACCCAACAACTTCCCACAAGTACATCAAACTCACCAAAAGGGAGGATTTACGCGACTGTTTAAAGAACAGCTGCGTATATACGTGACTTTTGGCCAAAAACCTAAGTGTATACGTGGATTTTGGCCAAAAAACTGCGTGTATACACGACTTTTGGCCAAAAACCTAAGTGTATACATGGATTTTGGCCAAAAACCTATGTGTATACGCGACTTTTGGCCAAAAATCCGCGTATGTACGCGACTTTTGGGGTACCACAATAGACATCTTTGACTCCAGAAATCAATCTTTCCCAATATGCAATAGAAAAAAAATGTCTAACACTAAAGGATCAGACCTCGTACCTTATTCCGGACGGTTGAATTAGATCCCCGTTGAGCTTTCCAATCTTCAGCTTGAATTGATATAATACTTCCTCAACAACAAGTAAACAATACAAGCATACTATATATCATGGAGTTAGATCTATTCTAGCATATATAATCCATAATGTAAAAGCATTTGACATATTCCAATGGATACAATATTCAATCAAATACACATCATTGGACAGGAAAAGACAGTTCTTATTAATATAAATCAGAGATTACAAGATAGATACAACCTCTAACGGCATGTCTGCGAACCGGAGAAATTGAATCCCCCACTTGGGCCTCCACCACCTCAATCCTCCATCTCACGATAGCAATCTCACTAGCAAAAGGAAAGCTTGGGAAGAACACCAAAGTGCTCCAAAGGGACAAAGGGATGCAGACTCAAGTATAAATTCTGGCAACAATGGACTATAGTTTCTTTGCTTTCAATCTCTCTATATGCCTTCAATGTACCAAGCGGTTCCTTATATAGCTTCACAAGGGATAATGAAGGGTTGAATCCGAGCGATCTCAAGGCATATGGAAGGCCAGGAGTCGAATGAGTCGGATCCATGTCAAGGAAAACTCCAAAAGGATTTGGATTATGCACACGTCCCGATGTACGCGGTTATAGTGGTCAAACCCGCGTATGTATGCAGTTATCGGGTAAAAATCCACATATATCATTTTTCATATAGTTTTAGGGATGATCAAGGAAACATCAAAGGATAAAAGATGGTCCATGGGGTCTAAAGAGTCTGCAGCGGGACAGGGGAAGGCCATACAAAGTGTGATTCACCTAGAGATCGTGTATCTTTGGTTTCGCAGACCAAAGATACACGAGAGACAAATATTTTTACTGGGGAAAACCATAAAGGATAGAACCTCGCAAACTTCTTCAGAATAGTAAGATGCTCAAAAGCAGTATTAAGAAGTATTCAACAACTATCTAAATATCCTCCTCTGATTGTCTCTCTCTCTCTCATGCAAAATTGAGAGTGTGAGTTGTTTGTATAAATGAGGGAGAGCACCTCCCTATTTATACCCTTTCAAGTCATTGACCAAACATAAGACCCAAGCCTACATGTCATCTCACATGGGGCTCACTTTTCCTAGAGAGACTATAAGTGCATATTACATGATGTTACACTAGGGACTATTGCCCCTACTTACAACAGAGGTTGTACCTCAAGGTCTAGAAAAAATTTAGACATACCGTAAATGGGTAACATGCATCCCCAATGGGGGTACAACAACATACAATGACAATATACATCAGAATATCTTCTGAAGTTACAAATACATCAACAATTGGATGTAGTAACTTTCCACACCTTATGGAAGCTCATTAAAGCATCGATGGACTTTACATAACATAAAGGAAAACTATTACATATTATACACCATAAAAAGATTTGAATTAAAAACAAGTTGTATAGGATTACATATGACATGGAAACAAATTTCTTACCTTAATGATTCTTATTATATTCAATTTTTTGTAATTGAAGTGTCAATCATCAGGTTGGTTTTTCCTAGTATCTTCCTTCCCACGAAAATGATATTTCTTTTTCGTTCAATACAAATGGTTAGGGATGAGTTTTCTGTACTCATCAAACAAATCATTTTATAAATTTTATTGAATGTCTAGATATCATTCTAGGACCACACACTAGACATGGAAATTTACCCTTTGTTCGAAGAGCTATAGGATGTGGAATTATGTTAATATAGCTATTATACGAATCAATTATTAAAAAAAATGCATGAATAAGTGATAAAATTAAATATTTTTGGGGTGGAATACTTTACTTACCTCTAAAATGTGTTATCCATGGAGCATCATTAATTGCACATGTAAGTATTCCATGGAATTGATTTTTTTTTCCTACTAGTTTGGAGATGTCATATACAATGATGTCAACACATAACTTTAGAAGTTCATGAATAAGAGGCTCAATACATATGCCCATATATTTAACTTATTACTTACCTAATATTTGAAATATACATTTTTATTACCTTGAACATACAATAAATTAATATCTAACAAATAAGTAAAGTATAATCGAAAGGATATGTACTTGAAATTTTTAATTTGAACACATAATTGGAATGATTATTTTCAAGACAGTGGGCTCACTCATTGTTTACATCAAAGTAGGAAGGTTTTTTTTATTATAAAAATAGGTCACATCGAGTAAACAGAACTCGACCCTCCAAATGGATTAACAACAGATCAACTAGAATTGAAAGCCTAATATTTCAAGGTTATTTGTTTAATGATGACCATATTTCCTCAATGTCCCTAAACATAGTACCATATATAGTAATTCACATATCACCATATTCACTTTTTGTGTGTGTGTGTGGTTATCCATAAATTGTGTTATGTTTTTCCACCTAAACAATCATTGAAAACATGGAATTATGTGAATATGACAAAGAACCTTACATCGCACCTTATCTATTACTTTATCTTTTCGATATCTACTAATTCCACATTGAGGGAATTCCCAAATTTTTGTAGGTTTTCCATAATACATAATATGATCATCATGCCATGCATTAATGGTCTCATATTCCATTCTTATATATTTCATAATGAAAGACAATTATCTGTATGTGCAAGGTAAACTATTTCACAATGGTATGGGAAAAACACTTAACATTCTAAAACATTTAAAAATGGTATTCATGTATGAAAAATTATATTTAGGATTTGTGTGAGATAGGTGTTTGACAGACCATTCAATACTTTCAATTTAACCCAATAAAATAATATAGAGAATATTTGTGCCTAATCATTCATATAAGGGTTTCCATACCTTATGAATCATAGTACATCATGCACACCATCAAAGTTATCATCCATAGGAGAAAAGGTTTCATGGATCAATATATTTATCCCATGATTCTCAATTATATTAGTATCAACATTTTCCTTTTCCATAATATTAACTTCTTGATGATATCCATGGTCTCCATTAGCTTGTTCACAAATATTTGTATTGCAAGTTGGCATATCTTGAGGCTCCAATTCAACTACCCTAGGACGACTTATCTTTATAATTACAAACAATCAAATAATTTTAGTTTATTTATCATTATTAAAATGATAAGATGTTTTATGATGATAATACAAATTAAAGGTGTAATGAATAACTTACCAATAGATGAAATATATTTTCCCCCACCGTCTTCAAAGTTTCCAAATCCCTACAATGGTTTTTATGAAGAATTTAAAATTCTTATTGTTTGTAATCCCTTACACTTGTTTCCAGGGAACCAACATTTAATGTAGCTAAGTTTCTCCCTTGACCTAGCAACAATCCTCAAAATTTCCTCTTTTGATATAATTGACATTGTTAGCTACTTTTAGAACAACGTCTACTATACATATATATTCAAAGATTTTTTTTTCAAATTGTTTACTTGAATAGAATATAAAATATGTTGATACTGTGAACTTAATATGCAAGGGGAATAATTGATGTTGAAAGCAAATAGAAGAACACTATTATAAATGACGAAACTATGCCAAAAATATATTAAGATGTCGACTTCATGATATAATTGTGACCTTTTTACCTTTGGGACTAAATAGAATTTATAAATATACCATAATTTTGATAAAAGTTAATTATGTCAAATTTAAAAAGCTATGATTGTTTTTCACCATGTCAATGTATTGTAACGTTAAAAAAATCTTATGGCTAATATCATCAAAATTCCAACGTAATAGTGATGATAAGTTATTATCATCAAAATTTCGACATCCATTGGTGGAAATTTGTAAAACAAAATTATATTTTTAAATCATTTCAAAAATTCCCACAATGCAAACTAATTTTTCCACATTGTTGAAAACAAAGTTAGAATACACACCCAAATATAGTGTCTTACAAAATTAGAGAATTATATATATAAAAATCACATTGTCAAAAAATGCCTTCCATAATTAACAAAAATCTACACCATCATCTATATATGAATTCTTGAAGTAAACAAACGTAAATTAGATGCATTATCCCATATTATGTACCACCTTGTATGTTCAAAATATATTAAAATGCATTCCATAGTAACATTTCAGTACTAGTCAATCAAAATTGCTATTTCATTGAAATTCATGTCAAATTTAGAAAATGCACGCTAGTTTTGAGAAAAATGCATTGCATTCCTAGTTAATGCTCACCTTGATCTAAAGGATATATGATAATGATGCGTTATAGCTTTTTTAACCTTTTCCCCATCACAAATGTTTTCTCCTTTTTCTTAACTTAAAAATGCTCCTTGTTATAATATACTATTATCTTCACTTTAACTAAAAATGCACAACAACATAGGTAAAAAACATGCCCTAGTAAGATGGCTTATCCGAATGAATTCCCATATTTTGAACATATGTGTTAATAGATATGTAATGTTTATCCAACCAAAATTTCCATGATAAATGATTACCAAGTGCCCACAAATGTCCTTTAATGTTGAAAAAAGACAATGACCATGGAAAAATGTACCTTGTGTATTAAAAGCGCACTCCTTCCTTTATCAATAATTGCAGTTGAGATGATCAAAATTAGAGTAACATTACAATACCAGTACTTAAGGTTTTCGACTTAGGGTTTCTTATAGAACGTACTTCTTATGTATTCATCTGGGTTTGTCATTCTTGTGGTCTTGACACATAGCCACTATTTCTCTTCAAGATTTGAAACACCTAGCTAGGACACCTCCGAAAAGTCGTTGATCTTTTATTCTCGGTGATGACATTGGAAGAAGCTCCTCTAGGGTTAGTGATTTGGTTTTTCTTGGTTTTGAAGAGGAGGGTTTGCGCTTGGTTTTCTTAATGGTGGGAGTGTTCCTTCGGTTCGAAAGGAGGGAGGTCTGGCTTCTTTTAAGGTTTTTGAAGGTGGTCATGTTTCGGGTATAATTTGTCCGACTTCGAATGAACCTTCACTTGTTGAAGCCGATTCTTGTGCAATGTCGGAGGGTCCTGTTTTTTCCTTGGTTAAGTCATTGGCGAGGTTTCTCTCGGTGGGTGGAATTGATTCATTTAAATCTTTTGTTGTTGGAGAGATGAATCCTTTTCCTGGGAAGGGTCTTGCTTCTGCTAAGATAGGTTTTCCTGTGGGTTATGAGCGGTCTTCTGGCTTGTTAGGTTCTTTGGATGGGTTTAATGATGACACTGGTGTTTTTGGTATGGTGGATAAATCTTTTGATTTTATCTTTGTTATAGCAGATTTCACCACTCTAGGTGAATCACACTTTGTATGGCCTTCCCCTGTCCCGCTGCAGACTCTTTAGACCCCATGGACTATCTTTTATCCTTTGATGTTTCCTTGATCATCCCTAAAACTATATGAAAAATGATATATGCGGATTTTTACCCGATAACCGCGTACATACGTGGGTTTGACCCCTATAACCGTGTACATCGAGATGTGTGCATAATCCAAATCCTTTTGGAGTTTTCCTTGCCATGGATCCGACTCATTCAACTCCTGGCCTTCCATATGCCTTGAGATCGCTCGGATTCGACCCTTCATTATCCCTTGTGAAGCTATATAAGGAACCCCATGGTACATTGAAGGAATATAGAGAGATTGAAAGCAAAGAAACTATAGTCCATTATTGCCAGAATTTATACTTGAGTCTACATCCCTTTGTCCCTTTGGAGCACTTTGGTGTTCTTCCCAAGCTTGCCTTTTGCTAGTGAGCTTGCTATCGTGAGATGGAGGATTGAGGTGGTGGAGGCCCAAGTGGGGGATTCAGTTTCTCCGGTTCGCAAACGTGCCGTCAGAGGTTGTATCTATCTTGTAATCTCTGATTTATATTAATAAGAACTATCTTTTCCTGTCCAATGATGTGTATTTGATTGAATATTGTATACATTGGAATATGTCAAATGCTTTTACATTATGGATTATATATGCTAGAATAGATCTAACACCATGATATATAGTATGCTTGTATTGTTTACTTGTTGTTGAAGAAGTATTATATCAATTCAAGCTGAAGATTGGAAAGCTCAACGGGGATCTACTTAAACCGTCCGAAATAAGGTACTAGGTCTGATCCTTTAGTGTTAGACATTTTATTTCTATTGCATATTGGGAAAGATTGATTTCTGGAGTCAAAGCTGTCTGTTGTGGTACCCCAAGCCATAGGAATTTCTCTTCGTAACAGAATTGGCAACTCCGTTGGGGAGTTCCTAGTAGTTGTCCTTTTGGGGTGATTTTCTCGGCATTCAATGTATTCGAATTGCTCTTTCTCTCTTGTTTCTGTGCCAGGTCTGGGGCCATGTATGCTTGGTAGAGTCTGATTGGAGTGAAGTTTGTCTCAGCCTATCTATTTGCCTTATTTTATGCACCTTTTCTTCCTGTACGCGGGTTTTTGATTTACAGTCGCGTATACACGCAGTTTATTCTGTGATTTCCGCGTATACACGCGGGTTTACTGCGAATAGCTGCGTATATCATTTTTCATATAGTTTTAGGGGTGATCAAGGAAACATCAAAGGATAAAAGATAGTCCATGGGGTCTAAAGAGTCTGCAGTGGGATAGGGGAAGGCCATACAAAGTGTGATTCACCTAGAGTGGTGAAATCCGCTATAACAATCTTATGTTTGGTCAATGACTTGAAAGGGTATAAATAGGGAGGTGCTCTCCCTCATTTATACAAACAACTCACACTCTCAATTTTGCATGAGAGAGAGAGAGACAATCAGAGGAGGAGATTTAGATAGTTGTTGAATACTTCTTAATACTGCTTTTGATCATCTTACTATTCTGAAGAAGTTTGCGAGGTTCTCTCCTTTATGGTTTTCCCCAGTAAAAATATTTGTCTCTCGTGTATCTTTTATATCTTATGCATCTTGTTGTACTTGTTATTCTTTCAGATAAAGATCATAGATAATCTAATCAGGTCTTAAGAAAAACTAACATGGTATCAAAGCCTCTCTGAAAGAAGGCACTGTGCAGCTGCAGGAACTAGGGATTCCTAGTCGAAGGTGTTCTCTCCACAGATCATCAAGCAAAGAGGGATAGTATAACTCACCTCAATAGGGCACATATTTTGGTGGAGTTAGTTTCTAAATCGAAGAAGTTTCATTTTTGACCCTGTCACTAGGGTCAGGAAGAATTAGGGCATCAAGTATTGGAGGCTTCCCACCTCGGTTTTCAGAAAGTGACCTATCTGGGAAACTCACCTCAAGGAGGCACATCTTTCTGTCTGAACAAAATTCCCAAAGTCCAAGTTTGGAAAATTAGGGTTTCTCTTACAAACCCTAGGATCAGCTTGCTCCGAAACTTGGTCGGACACCTCAAATCGATAAGATCCAAATATTTACTATTTCCATTTGAGGTTCTTAGTTTGAAAATATGACTCTCCATACTCTGCTTGAGGACAAACTTGGAGGGGATGATAAATTTCAGGCATGTAAGTATAGTATCTCCTTGATCGTTGAAGAAAATGACTTGGATTAGTTTATTACTGGAGATGTTCCAGAACCAGAGGGAGATGAGGCTAAGGCTGCTCATAAGAGAAGCATGGATAAGGCTAAGAGAATCATTACATATTCTATTAAGGATCACCTCATGCCCCATGTGTCTGCATTCAAGACACTGAAGGAAGTATATGAAGCTTTGAAAAAGATGTTTGAAGCAAAGAACATCAACTGGAAGATGACTTTGAGGAACCAGTTGAAGAATGTAAATAAACAAAACTTTGATACTATACAGTCTTACTTCACAAGGGTCGCTCAAATCAAAGAAAAAATTGAAGCAGTTGAAGAGAATGCTGAAGAAGGAGAAATTGTAATGACTACCCTGAATGGTCTCCGTAGATCACGGTACTCATTCATTCAAGGGATTTGTGCAAGAAGGAAGCTGATATCCTTCAGCAAACTTTGAGAAGAATGTGCACAAGAAGAAGCTAGACTTGTGGCTAGAGAAGAAAATATGGGAGCAATTGTCGATCAAGCTCTCGCAGTCTATACCCGAAAGAACTTAAATAAGAAGGAGAACTTTCACCACAACAAGAAGAAGGACAAGAAAGTGAAGAATACCAATAGAGATCTTTCAAATGTTCGATGTTATACTTGTGATGAAAAGGGACACTTGGAAAGATATTGTCCCTTCCAGAAAAAGAGACACCATGCTCATATTTCCAAATATGATGAACCAACAAACAAAATATTCAAACAAGATGAAGGATGTGTTGTATGTTCCAGGAGAATCTTCTATCTATATCTGCATTAGATGCAAAGGGAATTAGGGTTTCATTTGTCGATGGCCAAGTTTTGATGTGGCCTAGAGGAAAGACAATAGAGGATGCAACAGTAATTGGAGAAGAAGATGGAGGCTTGTACAAGTTGGAGGGACATCCTGAACAAGCATTGGTTCATGAGTCGATTGAATCGAATGAACTATGGAATAGAAGCTTGCACATGTGCACTATAGAGCACTACCAATGGAAAGCAAAGCAGTCTCAAGACTGCCAAAGATCCAAACAAAGCATGAAGGCATTTGCAAAGGATGTGCAAAAGGAAAGAATCCAAAGAATACATTTCCCAGTAGTGAGAGCAAAGGCTAAAGGAATATTGGACATAGTACACTCAGATGTATGTGGACCCATGTCTTCTAGATCATTAAGAAGGAATGTGTACTATGTTTCCTTTATAGATGATTTCTCACGTAAGACTTGGATATATTTCTTGAAAGATAAAAGTGAAGTTTTCAGCAAGTTCAAGGAATATAAAGCCTTGGTCGAGAAAAATATAGATAGGAATATTAAGATTCTATGGTCAGATAATGGCGTTGAGTTCACTTTGGAAGAATTCAAGGAACTATACAAAGAATCTTGGATTAAAGGGGAGTTAAGCACTCCATACAATCCTCAGTAGAATGGGGTTGTGGAATGAAAGAACTAGACCATAATGAGAGCAGAAAAAGTAGTGTTACTTGACCAGGATCTTCCTATGCACCTTTGGGCGAAAACAACAAGAATAGTTGTGTATGTACAGAACCAGACTCCTCATCGAGTAGTTGACACCAAGACTCCTGAAGAGGCTTTCTCAAGAGTGAAACTCGAGGTAATACATTTGAGAATATTTGGTTGCTCGGTGTACATACATGTCCCGAAGGAGAAAAGGACCAAGCTTGATCCTTCTGGGAGGAAGGGTGTATTCATAGGATACATTGATACATCAAATGCATATTGAATACACTTCCTAGTATTCAAGAAGATTGACATCAGTAGTGATGTAACCTTTGGTGAAGACTTGGCATACTTCAGATCTAAGACGAATCCTATCTAGGAAGTAGACGAACCCGAGAAGATGAGAGTACGAGATAGGGAAATTGGAGAAAAAATTCCACAAGACCCTGAAGATCACGACATGATAGAACCACAAGATCCGGTAGAGACCTTCCTTGAGAAGGACTCCCACAAGAGGAAACCAACATGGGAATGGGAGCTCTTACAAGAAGATGAAAGATATGGCACTCCAGAGGGAATACATAGAGAGAGAAAGAGGGAAAAGCCCTACAATAGCTATGTGGCCCTTCAATGTGACATCATTGATAAAGAACCTTCCACCTATGAAGAGGCTACAGAAAAGAAAGAATGGAAGGATGTGATGATCGAAGAATATCAGTCGATCA
This sequence comes from Pseudotsuga menziesii, assembly GCA_001517045.1. NCBI lineage: Eukaryota > Viridiplantae > Streptophyta > Pinopsida > Pinales > Pinaceae > Pseudotsuga > Pseudotsuga menziesii. The sequence continues at coordinate 53,091 of LPNX010730614.1, read as the reverse complement.
TGAAGAATGATGTTTGAGAGGTTGTTTCGAGAAAAGAGAAGAAGTCTATCATGACTTCAAAGTGGATCTACAAGATCAAGCATGCTACAGATGGCAGCATCGAGAAACATAAGGCAAGGTTTGTAGCATGAGGCTTCTCACAGAAAGAAGACATTTGCACCCATGGCGAGGTATACTTCCATAAGGACCATACTTGCTTTGGAAGCAGTTATGAAATGGAAAGTACACCAAATGGATGTCAAGACAACTTTCTTGAATGGTGTAGTAGAGGAGGAAGTGTACGTGGAACATCCACTAAGGTTCGAGACACATGACAGGAAGACCCATGTGTGCAAATTAAAGAAGGCCTTGTATGGATTGAAAAAATAACCGAGGACATGGTATGATAGGATGGATAGCTTCATGATGAGCTTGGGATTTACCGAGATTAAAGCATATTCCAACCTCTACTTCAAGGTGGAAGACAGAAGACAAGTGATACTCCTGTTATATTTCAATGACTTGTGTCTAACAAGTGATGAGGAACTCATTACATATGCAAGAAGGAGACTTTCTATAGAGTTCAAGATGAAATACCTAGGTATGATGCACTACTTCTTAGGCATGACAGGAAGACCCATGTGTGCAAATTAAAGAAGGCCTTGTATGGATTGAAACAAGCACCGAGGACATGGTATGACAGGATGGATAGCTTCATGATGAGCTTGGGATTTACCAATATTAAAGCATATTCCAACCTCTACTTCAAGGTGGAAGACGGAAGACAAGTGATACTCCTGCTATATTTCGATGACTTGTGTCTAACAGGTGATGAGGAACTCATTACATATACAAGAAGGAGACTTTCTATAGAGTTCAGGATGAAATACCTAGGTATGATGCACCACTTCTTAAGCATGGAAGTGTAGCAGAGTGCAGATGGAATATTCCTTGGGAAAGGGAAGTGTACAGTGGATATTCTGAAGAGATTCAGAATGTTGGACTACAAGGATATGGCCACACCCATGGCAGCTAAGTTGAAGCTTCTGAGTGATGCTTCATCCGAGAAGGTCGATGCCACGATGTATCGTCAGATGATTAGATCATTGATGTATCTAATGAATGTGATACAAGACATATGCTTTGCTGTGAACACCATAAGCCAGTTCCTGACAGATTCGAGAAAGGTTCACCTGATAGCGGTAAAGCATGTTCTGAGGTACCTAAAAGGTACAGTGGATTATGGGCTCAAATATGATGCAAATCAAAAGATTAACCTACATGGTTATGTTGATTCGGACTGGGAAGGTAGCACCGCTGACAGGAAGAACACCTCAGGTTGTTGCTTCAGTTTGGGATCTGCCATGATCTCCTGGTTCAACAGGAAGCAATCATGTGTGGCATTGAGTACAACCAAGGCAGATTATGTTGTCGCTTGCTCGGCTAGTTGCAAGGTAGTGTGGATGCAAAAGCTACTATCTAACTTAATTGATCTCTAGTTGGATGTGACTTGCATCTTCTGCGACAATCAAATTTGTGTGAAGCTGAAGGAAAACCCAGTGTTCCATGACAAGTCGAAGCACATCGAGATCAAGTTCCACTATATCATAGATATGGTGCAGAGAGGAGCAGTGAAGCTCCAGTATGTTGCAACAAAGGAGAAGATATCTGATGTGTTGACCAAGCCTCTTGCGAGAGTGAAGTTCGAGTACTTCAAAGAAAGACTTGGTGTGATCTAGATTGAGATTCCTTAAAATAGGGAGTGATGTGTTCTAGTATAGCTAGAAAGATAGGTTGTCTGAGTGTAACATCTTGGTGAAGTTCATAGGTTGCTCAAGAGTAATTAGTCATGTAGATTGTCCTTGGATATAACATCCTGGCAAAGCTCGTCAGTTATCCTTGGATATGTTACAAAGCATATTATCTCACATGGGAAGTGAGACAGGTTGTCCAAGTGGGAAAAATTATGGTGTAGCAGGTTGCTCGAATGTAAGCAGTCCTATGACAGGTTATCCGAAGGTAAATACTGAGCCTTGGCGTGGTACGTAGGTTATTCGGATGTAATACACCCTGTGGGTTGTCTGAGTGTAAATACTAAGCCCTGGTGTGGTACACAGGTTACTCGAACGTAATATGTCCCGAAGGTGGTATGAACAGAAAAGATCCTCGACGCAAGTTGTTCAGATGTAATCCCTTGAGGTTGACTAGAAGAACGTAAAAAGATCCTGGTGTAGTAGGTTGTTGGGTTGTAATTAGTCCTACCATATATATGAGATATATAAAGTTCCCATGTTGATATGATAAGGTCATGAAGCATAAGAGGTGCACCTAGGCGGTTCTTTTAACAGAACGCAGGTCAAGCATAGATGCTTTGGTTGTTTGTTGTTTTTCTTGTGCAGGACAAAAGAGATGATATGGATATGACGAGATGAAGGTAGAAGACGCAATATATTTCTGTGGAAATGTGAAGAATATCCTCGATAGATTCTACGAGAAGGCTTGCTCGAGATGTGATGAAGACCTGGCAGAGGACGAGGTCTACAAGTAACTCATGAGCACCTACAAGTAACTCATTTGTTTGTTATAATGCATATTGTGAATAGTGTTATAGAAACATTATGGATAATCTTAGATGGGAGTAACACATCTAAAATAAATTTTGTAGTGACATTCAAGAAGGAAATCATGTAATGGGAAATTTGATTTATTATTCTATTAATATTGTAAAAGCAGAGAATATTCCATGGTTATTTATAGAACATAAAAGCGATCTTGTAAAATATGTCATTAGAAAAATGAATTTTTGACTAATTTTACTTCAAACATAATAATATCTTAACAAACAAAGGTGAATTTTGTGGGGAAAAAACTCATTATTAGTATACCTTTGGTATTTTGGTAAATTATTCCAATTTTTATAAATTGGGTATCATTTTGAATTTTGGGAAAAAAAATGAGTCCTTATGAGTTTCGATATATTCTACCTCTATCTCTCCTAGAAATCAATGCTAACAACATAAAATATGTTATATATTATCTCTGCAAGTACATGAGCTAATTCACAATTTATAATTTAAGACCAACATAAAACTTGCATACATGTGATTTACTTGCATTATGTGTAAAATATTTATTATTGCTTTGAAAAATGTAGTAACTTGCATCATGTGTAGATGGAACTCATTTAAATATATCCTAAATAAGATATAAGGTATTGGAAAGGAGAAATTCCTAGGGTAATATGTTAACTGAAATAGTATCTTCCTCTTTCAATGCACACGGACACTATATCATATAACAAATTGTGGAGATTGAAACAGGTGGACTTGCACAAACAAGGTCAATGTGGATGGTGGAGAGGCACTTGAAGGCATTGAAATATTTTCTTAGAAAAATATCATTTCCTAAGGGTTTTATGGTTGAGGCATATATGGTATATAAATCCATGACGTATATCAGTGAGTATCTTCCTAAAACTATCATCACTAGATATCAATGTGCCTCACATTTGGGATGTCAATTCCAACAACAAATATGAATAGGAGTTTTTTTCCAGTAAAGTTAGAATGAGGATAGTGAAAGGTGATTAGATAGTAGAGATAAATTATAATTATGGTTTATATTATTTTTTATCAATTTCAAACTTACTTAATATTTTAAATCTATTCTTTTATCATTTATTAAGCGCTACTAGTACCTAATTATTCAAAAAAAATCTCCATATAGGTGGTCAAGAGTGGGATGTGTTATATTTTTAAATTGCAAATAATCTCAACTAGATGAAGGTGTGGCTAGAATGATGTACACATTTTTATGGTATACTATCATGGGATGTGGTGGCGAAGTTGATTGGAATATCTCATGATTTTCAATAGATCAATCATACATAGAGGTAAATCAATTTAGTAGATGGTGTAAAAGATAACACCCAAGATTAGTCACATTTTTTTGTTTTTTCCAATATTATATGTGATATTGTTTTCTTTTCCACAAAATATTAAGTAGTTGGCCTAAATATGTTTAATAATTGGTAATATTGAATTTTTGACATATCGAACATATTGGAGTAGGTGAAACACCACAAAGTTATGTTGTACAATGGTAAGAAATTTTCCATCAAATAGTTGGATGATAAAAAGAAAACCCTTGATTGTGGGATAATTGTTGTTTTTAGGCTACTAATTCTAGTTTTTTAAGTTACTAATGTTTCATGTTTCATTTTTCATTAAGATAGTATACATGTATATATACACTTTTATGTGACGTTTAGTTTCATATTCCAAATTTTACCTTAGTGTGTCCTCATAACTATTAATGTTTCTTTAATAATACCTAATCGAATTAGGTTTCCAACATTAAATAAAAAATCTTCTATTAACTAAAAAAAGTTATACAACTTTTTTCTTAGTTGTATTTTTTTTGGTTAGAGAAACATCTTCTATTGAACTCCATTAGCCTAGCTTCCGGCCAAAAATTGTTGTAAAATTTTAGGTTGATTTGGTTCCTTAGCATTGTTGTTATATTCCTTTAGCATTGTTGAAGCCATTCCTTAAAGAACGGAACACTTGTAGGAATGCACTTTATTAATGCAAATACTTAATTAGTTGGATGATAAAAATTAGTTAATTAATTATGTTGTATGCACCTTTATAGTAATCCAGAGTAAAACCTATGACATTATTTTCCAAAATCCACTATTAGTACTAAATGGACTCTTTGGTTAAAAAATAACATTTTCTATCATTCCCATTACGCAGGTGTATATTAAGAATTAGTTATATATTTTGAGTGAAATTCTAAAAAGAAAAAAATAGAAATCATACGGGAGAGTGCGGGGGCCACATCCATCCATCCATGTATTTGTGTGTTTCCCACCCACCAGAATATAAATTACATTGTATGCATTTTAAACTTTATGTGTACACCAATATAGTTTACACCCCTAACTTAAATCACGTGGGTAATACAACAGCCCACCAAAAGTTAATGTGCACGTGGACCATCCGCCCACCAATTTTGGAGACGTCTTTTATGTTTACCATCGCTTGGGGGTCTTGTGTCTTTCTATTTCATCATTTATGTTTACCATCGCTTGGGGGTCTTGTGTCTTTTGTTTCATCATTCATCAACTAAATTTTGGATCTTGCACCCATTACACTAGGGTATCCTTCTTATTGAGACAGTGCTAATAGCACCCAAAATAATACAAAACAACACATTGTCAAATTTATGGAGGAGAAAAATGCATGCATGTGAATTTTAAATCATAAAATTTCAAACATAAGTTAGTTAATCTTATTTAGTTTTCGCTCAAATCAATTTTTGAGCAGCGAAGAACTTATCAAAGATATCCTAGACCAAAATCATCGTTCAGACTAAAGTCTGTCCATCTAGAAAGTATTATGTCCTCATAACACCTAGAAACAATCATCAAGCCAAAAAAGTAAGAGTATCAACCATCATATAATGCATTCCAGCTTGTCCTCCCAAAAATCAGTTCTTAAATAACCTGGAAAGTGTAATGTCTAACAGACTTCTGAAATTCAGAAATAGACCAAAAACCAATCTGAACTTTCCCACCATCATTAGCTAAATTGCCTGCTAATGAATTCCTCTCCCTATAGATATGTTTGAAAACTGCCTTATCAAAACAATCCGTAAGTCTGATGACTTCTTGTAAAATTTGAGCCAGTTGAATATTATGGATTTTGAATTTTCCCATTATCCAATTAATGACAAGCAAGGAATCACCGAACACCTGGATATTAGTTATCTGCTTATTCAAAGCCAAGATTAATAGTAATTTCAAAGCATATAACTCTACCATGTTATTGGTCCCTACCCCCAACCCTGCTTTAAAGGTAATAAAATGATCAACTGTAAGGAAAAGTATGCCCCTAGCACCACACAATTTTGGATTTCCAATTGCAGAGCCATAAAAAAAACCCCAAGGTTGGCCTTTGTCAATTATTTCCTCAGAAATAATTCTAATCTTCAAGAAAACATTATCCTGTGGATAAGATGACAACATACCCAAACTATAAGCTGATACCTGTGCAGGAGATGGTAAAAAGTCATCAAAACAACTATTGTTTCTGGCCTTCCAAATGAACCAAGAAACAATGATAGGCAAAGCTCTGAATACTTTTTCCTTAATGTTCAGAACCCACTTCTTCAAACAAGATAGTAAAGAGTCCCCAACCCATAGATTCTGTAAATTGAACTTAGCTTCGATCTCCTTCCAAACTGTTTTTGTATAAGGACAATCAACACCTGTATGATAATTAGTTTCTACAGCACCTTTGCTCAAGTAACGCCTTCCAGGACCCTCCCAACCCCTATGATTAAGTAAATCCCATGTAAGTGCTTTGCCTGAAAAAAGAAACCAGCAGTAAATCTTAGATTTAAGAGGACATTTAAAATGCCAGAACATGTTCCACCACCATGCAATTTCCACATCATACTGATCCAAGATCAATTGCAAATAACCTCCTTTGGGAGTGTACTTACTAGATTTAGCTTGATTCCATACAAGTAAATCCTCATTATTACTAAATCTGATATGGCTAGTTTTCAGGATAGCTAAGTAGCCATTCCAAGCAATAATGTCCAAGTCCTCAACAAGACCTAGATCAACAGAGCTTAACCAGCCTTGTTCCATCCTACAGGAAACAGTTGCTATCCCAACATCTTTCAAAAAGAAATAACCTGCAGAATGCATAACTTCAATCAAATGAGACGGTAAGCTATGTCTCCATTTGCATCCTGTCCATGGATCCAAACCAATACGAACATTAGCTCCATTGCCAATATTCCAAACCAAAAAATCACCAATTGGATTAAAAGACCATAGCACAGATTTCCAACAGATTGAGATACCTGATTTCTTCTGATCCTTTTCTTTGATCCAGTCCAGCATAGTAAGAGGCTTAACATATTTCTGCAAAACAATCTGTACCCACAAACCTGAACCGTGAATAATGTTCCAAACATTCTTTGCAGCCAGAGCTTTGGCAAAAAGTACAGGGACTTTTAAACCCAGCCACCCAAACATTTAGGCTTTGCCAAGACCTTCCAGGAAGTCCAAGGCAAACCATTAGAGGAATCACAGTTACCAGACCAAAGAAATTTAAAGCATAATTTCCTGATTTTTTCAATGATCCCTAATGGGATCCAGAAATGCATCCAATAAACAGGCAAGGCCTCAAGGACAGATTTAACCAGGACAAGTTTGCCACCCCTGGACAGCCATATGAAACTCCAGTTTTAATACGTTTTTCAGCTTTGGCTATGAGCCAATCCCAATCTTTCAATAAATATCTGCAAGGTTTTAAATGAAAACCAAGGTATTTCATACCACTGTCAATTTTGAGGACAGTATATGAAAAAATATTTTGTAAAGAGATCAGCTCAGATTCATCAAGCCCAGAAAAGTAGAAAGATGATTTATTCTCATTTATCATCATTCTTGAAGCTTTAGTAAAGTCCATCAATAATTCATACAACATAGATAAAGACTGAGCAGATCCATCAGTAATCATAACAATATCATCCACGGGAAGAACATGTGTCAATGATATATTATTACCAAAAGATATACCTTTGTATAAACCATTGCATTTAGCAGTTAAAAGTGCCATACTCAAGCCTTCAGCAACAACAAGAAAAAGCAAAGGTGCTAGAGGGCACACTTGTCTAAGACCTCTGCCAGATCTAAAAAAACTAGAGGCCACCCCATTAATTAGGACAGAAAAGGAAACTGAGGTTAAACTACTCATAACCCAGGTAATAAAGGAAACCCCAAACCCCATCTTGGTTAATATGACTCTTAAGTAAATCCAGCTAATTCTATCATATGCTTTTGATAGATCAATTTTAAGAAGCACATACTTTAAACCTTTAACATGAATTTTATGTAAACCTTCCTGGATAGATCCCACTGCATCATGTATTTTCCTACCAAGAAAGAACCCAAACTGTTCATGGGAAATATATCGGCCCAGAACCTGCTTAATCCTGGTAGATAAAATATTACCAATAATCTTATAACAGAAGTTACATAAATAAATTGGTCTATAATCATCAAAAGTACTAGGACAATCCATTTTAGGTATAAAAACAATAAAAGTAGAGTTGAAAACAGCTGGAATTTTTCCCATTTGCCTAGAATCCTCTATAACCCTTAACAAATCCAAACCCATCACATCAAAAAGTGCCCTATAAACCTCTACTGGGATCCCATCTGGTCTTGGACTTTTATCATTCTTACTTTTAGTAAGAATAAATTTAATCTCCTCCAGTGTAACAGGTTTCATAAGGTCCCGACTTTCCTCGACAGTAATAGAAGATGGAAAATTGCCAGATATTTTCAGAAGTTCTGTAAGGTTTAAATTCGGATCAGCCTGAAAAAGAGACTCAAAGTGCTGAACCCCCGCATCTACAATGGCCTCAAAACCTTCCACAGAAACCCCCCTGTCATCTGTGATCTTCCAAATAGAATTTGTATGCTTTCTTTGGTTAGCAAATTTATGAAAGAAAGGTGTGTTGTCATCCCCGCACATCAACCAAATAGCTCTGCTCTTTTTTCTGGCTTCATGTTCTCTATCCAAGAGGATTTTTCTCTTGCAGGATTCCAAATCAACCAAACCAGCCTTATCCTCATCAGACGAGAAACCAAAACCAAACTTATGAGAAAAAGCTGAAATCAAAATTTCAATTTCCACTAATTCTTTGAACTCAATCTCCTTTTTCTTGACAGACCAAGCTAAAAAGGCAGCCTTTAATATTTTAAGGTTAGAAGTAAAATGCGAGGCCGGAGAATTAGGAAAATTATCAAAGTAAACCACCCAAGAATCTGTTAAAATTTTAACCAGATATTCATGTTCAAGCCAATGAGGATTGAACTTAAAAGGGATTTTCAACTGGAACCCCCTATGAGAATCTGAAGAAAAACCGGTTGATGATCAGAATCACCACCACTGCCCACCCACTGACGATAAAAATACTCAAAATCAAGCATATCAGCTGATAAGAGGAACCTATCTAATCTTTTACAAATATTTTCATTGCCAATCCTTCTATTTGTCCATGTAGGAATCATAACAGTAGGAATGATGTCCACAAGCCCATGGGTTTCCAGGATTTTAGTGAAAAAGTCAAATAGGGAATCCAATCTAGCTCTAAAACCCCAAATTTTAGAAAGTCCCATCGTGAAATTCAGATCCCCTCCTAAAATTAATTTTTCACATTTCATACAATCCAATTCCAAAAGATTTTTCCAAAAAACTTCTCTGTCAATACATGGTCCATAAATGTTGACTAGACAAACATCCAGATTGAGTTCCAGAGAGAACAAAGATGCACAGAGTCCCGATCCCACTCCCCAAGCATTTAAAAGATGGAAGAATCTGGACTTCCAGCCTAAAAGTAGACCTCCAGATTTTCCTTGTGCATCCAAGGATAAAAAATTCCATCCCTTCAAGATAGATTCCATTTCCTCCACAAACAGAACCCCATTCCCCATAGATTCTTGCAGAAATACAACATCTAAATGTTGTTCTTCTACTAATCTACAAATGGCTAGTTTTTTTTGTTTACTAGCCAAACCACGACAATTTAGGGTCATAAAAATCATAAGGTCACCTTATCAAGGGTAGCCACTGCGCTAAGTGCCCCATTGCCAAAAGACTGATCACTCTCCATCAAAAGTCCATCAGAACATCCCGAATCCCCCTAACCCATTCCATAATCAGATAATAAAGGGTTAAATCCAGGAAATTTTGTGCAAGATCTAAGAAAATAACCTGAACCATTAGGTTTTTTCAAAGGGTATGAAAGCCCCAAATTTCTCAACTCAGGAACAGACAATCCTGCACCCAATTTACCAGCAGATCCCAGTTCAGGTAAAACAATAGGTTTAATAGTCTACGAAGGCTCAGGACAAACAATAGAGCTAGTAACCAAGCCCTCAACCCCAGGACTCACAGATAACATCTTCTCAGCCACAGATAATACAGGAGGAGACTGCAAACCTTTATCCAAATTACCAACAATATCCTGGTCAAGTAGACTAAAAGGATGATGAGTCTGATTTTGCATAGGATCTAAAAAATCCGAAGAACTAGAATCCAAAACCTCAACCCTAGGGCTAACAGTATTATACTCCTCATGATCCACAAAAAACACAGGATGAGACTGTAACCCTTCAGCCTCAAACGAACCCAGGTCATTAAGACTCTGAAAACAAAAATTCTGTGGATCAAAATTTCCAGTAGAGCAAGTATCCAACCCCTCAACCCTAGGACTCACAGGAACTGTTTTAAATTCCTTATCCACAAATAAAACCGATTTACCAATTTCTTTTTTTTTCCAATAAGGTTTTATCCCATCCCGAAAATTTCTTTTGGAAATTAAAATACAGTGGGAAGCCAAATGGCCATATCTATGACATCTATTACATTTGAAAGGGATTCCAACATAATCAAGACATTGACGAAAAACAGTATCACAAAATTTAATATCAATTTTCAAAGCAAGGCCTTTACAAAGGTATAAAAGGACCAGAACCCTTCCCAGGAAACATACCCCAGGCTCTAAGAAGGAAAGATCCACTTCTAGAAATAAACCAAGGGTATTACCTATAAGCTTGAAAAAATCCAAAGACCAGAGTTCAAAAGGTAAGTTCGGTAATTTGACCAAAACCGGCAACGAATCATACCTCTCGGTCCTCGGGTCGAACAATGAAGTCCAGCGTTTGAGCAATAATCCGGAGAGATGCCATTTCCAAGTCCTGGACAAAATATGTGCTGCATCCGCCTCACAGTGGAATTTAAGGGCAAGCCAACCCCTCGGCAAAATGAAAATATCCGGACAGGATATATTATGCCAGGTTCTAAGAGCCCAGTTCTTAACTCCAGCAGGAGAAACCCTGCGTCCACTAAAATGGCCAACCAGCGTTAACACATGTGTAAGGACAATATCATTCAGTGCTATATCCTCTCCCAGCACCAATAGCAGGAAATTCACAAGGCGAACAGGTTTTGTCCTACGTTTATTAGATGTCGGTAAAGATTCCATCTCCACCACTGGACCATGCGGAACACCAACCCCCATACAATCCACAGTCAACAAATGCTCTTTACGGACAACCACATCAACATGTAGCTCATTATGCTCATCACCACCGCCACAAGAAAAATCCTCAACCACCTTCTGAGACTCCGGACCAAACAGCTTATCATCATGCAAAAAACCCTGATCCAAACAAGTACCAAAACCCAGTTCCTCCATAACCGGATTGTCGCACACCAACCCCATACTTGATCTCGGACCCTCTAAAAAACCAACTTCTTAGAAAAAGAAATAGAATAATCTCCTACATTCCCCAAATCGGAGATACCAGAAGACCTAACAAGCACATCATTAGGTTCCAAATCCGGCTGGTTCTGTGTCTGGCAACCGTCACTGAACTTCTCCAAAGTAGGATAAACCTCACCAACCCCAACCTTCAGAAGTGGACCAATACTAACAGAATCCTCAACCAACACCCTCAAACCACTGCACAAGTTCGGCCCCACTGTCGGGTGTAAATCCGGAGCCAAGGCAAATGGAAAAACCAGATAAAAAACCTTCATCTCCTCCACATCTCGCACAGTTCCATGATATGGACCAGGGACAGAAGGTAAAATTGGAGAAAAGACCAAAACCCCCACATCATCACTCACAGCCAAGCAAGGATAAGGTACCGAAACAAATGGTAATACTGGAGAGAAACCCATATTACCCAGAGCGTCTCGCACAGACAAACTAGGAGAACGAGTGAGCCTGATAGAATTAGTGGCCAAATCCCATGACCTCAAATTTGCCCGACACCTTTTTGGTGGAGTATGAGCCAAAGCTTTTATTGTCCAGAAGGACATAAATGCCGAAACTCCTCCAAATTAGATAAAAAACCTCTAAAAAGAACTGATAAAAGCAACGAAAATCAAGGATCTCCTTCAATCAGATAAAACCACCCTTGTGACCATCAAGGTTTATGTCCGTCAATTCAAGCTGAATCACGTGGAAATCAACGAGATCCAAAAATCAATGCATAATCAATGATAATACAACTTAAAAATGACACATTCCCTCCTGCGCATAAATCCGCCACGAAAGCTAGATAAACAGTCAAGAAAAAAAAGACAGAACAGGAATCAAGAAGTCAGAGTGACTTCAAGACAGAAGTACATACTGTACCAATACATCGAACCTCCTTTCATGATCGAGACTCCTTGAGATCAATAACCATACCGCTAAGCTACAAAAATTTAATCAATAACCAAAAAAATAGACAGAACAAGTATCAAGAAATCAGAACTACTTCAAGACAGAAGTACGTTTTGTACCAAAAAAAACAATAAACCTCCCTCAAAGCACATCTTTTCTTGAAGCTATTGAGAGCTTCGTATTTTGAGAGATCGGAAATGTTCTCCTACATCACTGACCCCCCTGATAAATATGTCTAACCCACTACCTACATTCAAATGATGGCATTTGATTGTTTTACATAATTTAGCATGAGGTGAGCTGCATAGGCAAAAAAAAACTAGCTTCAAGAAAATGATCCCTTTTAGGAGAAAAACTAATGATGCTGAGAAATTAAAACTTAAAAAGACCTAGCATAATGATATAAAAGGAAATATTTGAATTATCTCCAATCTCCATTGTTGAATGTTATGCTATTGGTTTTTCTCCTTTACTGAGCATAGGGTGTCAAAGAGCTTTTCTCCCTTTGATTCGTTCTTGTATGATGAGTTTAGGATATTGGTGAAGTTTGAATATCATGAAGAATAAGAGGGAATGAACCTAATAAGTAGGGTGAAGATCATCCAATTCATATACAAGATATCATCTTTTGGTGTATTTGTCTAACTTCATTTAATAGAGACCTCTCTTTTTTTCACTCCACTAAATATGATATTTATATATCTTACTGGATTCATTTTTTTCATGAATCTGATGTTCATGATTATGTAGATTAAATCAATTCATATATTTAGTTTTTTTTTATGTAGCAATTAGGACTCATAAGTGCGGTTCTATTATTCGAGGGAGGGATGATCTTCTGACAATAGAATATAGAGTGATAGTTTTTATTAGTGACTTGTGTGCTAGTGGATTTTATTGAGTGTTTTTATCATCCTATTCCTCTGGCTTGGACTTTGAAGAAAAAAAATTTAAAGAGTGAATTTTAGGGCTTCCTCTTTATTCTTCCCTTTTCAAACCATTATGCTAGTGTGTACTCTCTTTTGTGTGTGTATTAAAGTAAGGGTGTTAAAAGTCTAAGTAAAGTTAAGACATGTATTTTTAGTTCATTTATTATGATATTTTCCTAACCATATATTAAGGTAAGATTCATACTGATGAATATGAATTCCACTATAGAAGGAGTGATGAATATTATAGGGAAGGATTCTTAAGAAGTCTTATTCATTGTTTAGATGGTATGTTTTTCATTTTTATTATTATTGGTAATAGCCTAGGAGTAGTTCTAAACCAGATACTTTCACTAGCCTGTGACTAAGGCTCTAATATTTCCTATTTTCAAGGTGTTCTTCATTGTTGTAGTTATTAGATATATTGCACACAACGTGTGATTTTCCTTCCAGTTTCTACAAGTTTGACATAGATGTCCCTCATTTTTTGTACATATGTCAACGAGAGATGAAGTAGGACACCCCTTTAACCATCTACTACAAAATGTTCTGGTTTCTTATGTAGTTATATGTGAACATTTCCTAGCTATATACGGTGTCATATTGTCTTATGTTAATAGATTTTTGGTCTACATTTCAATTTTTATATTTGTTAAGGTTCATGAAAGCATTGAATGATTGTTGAAATAGTAAAAAAATTGGGATTAATACTTGAATTCCATGATAACATTACAATAGACGCAAGTGGTTGTTTTTCAATCCCAATATTTCCCATTTCAATCCTTTACTATTTTTGAAGCACGTTGAGAAATATTTGAGTACGATTGCTTGTATTTTCATTGTGTGGTCCTCAAACTTTGCATTTAAAAACCATTGATTTTATAGGTCTCAACATTGCACATTTTTTTGGAATATTTGAATTTTATAAAGTTGCTTTCCAAATGGTATTCATTATTAAGATTAATAATTTTAAAATTTTAAATCTCAAATATTATGTTATAAAATTTTGCTTTAATATTTTTTCTTTTAATTATTTAGTTATTCAAACAATCAAATAAAACAGACACATACAAACACACCTTGACTACAAAATAATTTTCTTATAATCACTAGTTCAACACCTGTTCACAATAACATTTTATTATGAAAGTTCAAATAACATAAAGTTATAGATTTAATGTTATTATGAAAGTTCAAATAACATAAAGCTATATATTTTTCAATTGAACCTAAAAAATGTAAAATTCAAACATAACTATATTTATTTTTTCATATATAAAAAAAACAACATAGTATAGATTATTATGAAAGTTCAAATAACATAAAGTTATAGATTTAATGTTATTATGAAAGTTCAAATAACATAAAGCTATATATATTTCAATTGAACCTTAAAAAAAATGTAAAATTTAAACATAACTAGATTTATTTTTTCATATATAAAAAAACAACATAGTATAGAGCAACACCTTCAGTCTAGGAGTACTGAAATAACACTACAAGACCACAAAATTTCAAAAGTAGAGTGAATAATTGACTATATAAGTGCTTACTAGAAATATGTGTCCATAGGGAAACGTACTGAAATAACACCACAAGACCACAAAATTTCAAAAGTAGAGTGAATAATTGACTATATAAGTGCTTACTAGAAATATGTGTCCATAGGGGAACACCCACTGAGTGTCCACGAAAAGGTGGAAATCGTGTAAGTTTTGTCCCATCATGAGTAGACTTATTACATTACAAGTAAATTTTATAAGGATAACTAATTGGTAAATGACATTAAATCTCCTTTTAGTTAAGAAGAATCATGAGTAAAAAATAACTCACTCCCGATCCGACCCTTTGGGGAACCTTGAGGATCTTTCTATTTTGGAACCTCCTCCCTCTTCTGAACTTTCTGTTGTTGATGGACCTCCTCCTTTCCGGTTGGACCACTTTCCCTCTCTCCCTCAGCCCTCTACTTCTTCTTCTTTATCTTCCAATCCACCTTTATCCCCACCTATATGCATTGTATCGTTACCCACTGCCGCTTCATCTAGCCCTCTTGATGCACTAGATTTCCAAGACCCCTCACTCTTTACAGCTCTCTCGATATTTTCTAATAAAACTCCTATCTCCCCCTCCACTTTACCCCTGGACTCTATTCGCTTTAAAAATGTGACCATTAGGAAATCCAAGAAGCCTCCTCTGGATGATCCTGGGATTTCTAGGGTATAAACTCCTCTTTCAACTAGACTCAAGAATGCGGCTAGACAAACCCATATCTCTCTAGTCACTTCACAGGTTCTTAGAGCAAGTACACCTGAAGAGCCTGTTTCTCCATGAAAATTCTGTCTATGGACATTTGAGGGTTTGGAGGGATTACCAAACAAAAATCCCTTGGTAGATTATTCTCGGATTTAAACCCTGATATGATTCTTATTTAAGAGACAATGTGATGTTTCTCCCAGTCCCTTCATTTGTTTTCCAAACTTAAATTGGGTTGGGAATTATGTGCTTCGGATGCTTCGGGCCTTTCTAGGGGCCTTCTTGCTGGATGGAACCCTCACTTGGTATGATGTAAAGCTTACACTTCTATGGCTGGTATCATTCTTAAAGCTACCTTTAAAGGTCTATTTGAGACCTTTACTGTCATTAATTGCTATGGGCCCTATACTCAAAGAACCATTTTCTGGGATAACTTGGTGGCTGGTGGTATTCTTAAACTACCTAATCTACTCTTAGCGGGGGACCTAAATTTTACAATTTCTTCTTCTGAAGTTTGGGGAAGTAAGGCCAGAACTGACCCTTTAGCCCATTATTTTACTCAGCTCATCTCCTGTAACAAGCTGGTGGACCTCTCTATGAATCTCCCTAGCCCTACTTGGATAAATGGGCGCTCAGGGGAGGCTGGCATATGTAAAAGACTGGACCGGTTCCTTCTCTCCGAATCTCTTCTCCCTAGCCTTTCTTTCTTTAGAACCTGGGCTACCCCTACTGATGTCTTTGATCACTATCCTATTTTCCTGGAGTGGGGATCTAAATCTTGCTCTCAGTGTTGGCCATTTAAATTTAATAGGGCTTGGCTCTTGGAGGAGGATTTTGCTCACCTGGTCCTCTCTTCTTGGAAGAATCCTCTGGATTGTGACGACTATAGCCATATGGATGTCCTTATTGTCAAGTTGTGCAAACTTAAATGCACTATTAATGATTGGGAGAGGTTGAAGAATCATGAAAGGAGGAAGCAGATTCTGGAAATTAATGAAGGTATATCAAATATCTTGAAGGAGGATTCGGGCCTATTATCTGCATCAAATGCCAAAAAATTGAAGGTTCTACAGGACAGGAAAGGTAAATATTGTTCCCATGAGATTGCCACACAGAGGCTGAAAAGTAGAATACAATGGATTATGGAGGGGGATGCAAACTCTAAATTTTTTCACTCATATGCATATGCTAGAAGGAATACTAATACTATTTGGTCTCTAAATGATTTGGAGGGTCATCCTGTATCCGAGGACCCTGCACTAAGGCTGCTTGGAAAACAACACTTTAGTGTTCTATTTGGTGATGATAAGTCCACAAATATTGCTGATCAACTTAGAGTTATCAGGCTTTTTCCTTGTATGACTTCTGATGATGATATTGACTATTTCCTTAAGCCCATTACGATCCAGGAAGTTGAAGCTGTAGTCAAGGGGTTTAAGAAGGATAAGAGCCCTGGACCTGATGGCTGGCATGTCGAGTTCTTCTTATCTTTTTTTTATCTAGTGGGGGAGGACTTGGTTTTGGCTGCGAAACAAGATAGAACATCTGGGAAAATTTCTGGTGCTCTGAACTCTACTTTCTTGACTCTGATACCTAAGTGTGAGAAGCCCTTGACCTTTGCCGACTTCCAACCCATTTCCTTATGTAACCTGGTCTACAAGGTCATTTCTAAGATTGCTACCCTCCGACTGAAACCTATCCTCAACAGATCTATATCTCCCCAACAGTTTGGCTTTCTCAAGGACAGACAGATAACTGAACCTGTTGCCATTACCCAGGGGGTACTACACTCTATTAAGACTAAGAACTCTAGTGTCTTGGTTTTAAAACTCGACCTGGTCAAATCCTTTGATAGAGTAAACTGGACTTTCCTTAGACTCTTACTTATCCAGATTGGCATACCCCTGCTGGGTGTAAATTGGACAATGGGCTGTGTATCTAGCTCATGTTTTGTTGTTCTTGTTAATGGATCCCCCTTTGACATTTTTCTTACTACCATAGGAATTCATCAAGAGTGTCCTTTGTCCCCCTTATTATTCATACTGGTTATTGAGAGCCTCAGCAAAATTATTATGGACGCTCAGCTTAAAGGTCTTATAAAGGGCTTTCAATATGCTCCTGATCTAGCGATAACACACCTGCTTTTCATAGATGATGTGATTTTAATTGGTATTGGCACTATTGGTGAGTGGAGTGCTTATAAAGATGCACTGGACTTATTCTGCTCAGCTACGGGGATGTCGGCCAGCTTGGAAAAATCATCTTTTCTCTATCAGAATGTGGATGCTGATATTAGATGCAAAATTGCGGAGTTGCTTCCTTTCAGAATGGAACCACTTACTTTGGGCTTTAAGTATTTGGGATACCGCCTGAAACCATTGGGGTATCGTACCTCTGACTAGCGCTGGATGATTGAGTTATTTGAAAAAAGGATTCATAACTGGACTTACAGGTTACTATCTCTTGGAGGTAGAGTGATTCTCATCAAAGTTGTACTTATGGGGTTAGCTGTCTATTGGTTTGCCCTGGCTAGATGTCCTAAATCTATCCTGACCTTACTTAGAAGATCTATCTTCTCCTTGTGGGGTTCCTCTGCTGAACATCAGAACTCTCATCTGGTTAATTGGGAATTTGTTTCCTTACCTACTTAATATGGTGGTTGGGATATTGAGAACCTTGAATGGTTTGGAATATCTTTGAGATTGAAATGTTTGTGGCAGCTTCTAAATGGTACTGGTCTTTGGAACAAAATTATTGTCCATAAATACTTCGGAAATAGGTCTTTGGAGGACTCGATTCGTGCCCGTAATTTCAAAGTTACTGGCACTTCATACTTCTGGAATGGTTTCATTAGGATTCTTGAGTGGATTACTTGCCAGCTGGGATGGAAGGTGGGGAACGACTTAAAGATTAGGCTGGGTGTGGACCTTATTGTTGGGCACAACTCTCTGTATCTCTTGTCTGCGGAGTTTAGAGATTACCTTCATGACCTGGGGATTTCAACTCTTGCTCAGGCCCAAAATCTAGATGGTTGTGGTCCTGTTGATACTAACTGGTACACTGCTTCTGATCTATACCTAGGTGGTGAGTGGGATGATCAACGGTGTTCTTTTGTTAAAGGATTGACTCATGGTGGTATTAGGATTGGAACTGCTGAAGATACTCTTCTTTGGTTGTATGATAAACAGTTGGGTACGGTAACAACCAAAAAAGCTTATGATTTGATTGTCTCTGAACATCGGACTATTATGGAAAATGATTTCCTATTAAAGATATGGCATCTAAATGTTCCCCATAAACTGAAATGCTTCATTTGGCTAACTTGTAATATGAAAATCAATACTTGGGACACCCTCTACAGGAAAGGTTGGCACGGTCCCAATAGGTGTTGTTTGTGCAAGGGGGACGCTGAAACTGTAGAACATCTTTTTGTTGGCTGCCCATTTGTAAAGAAGCTGATCTGGGATCTCAATGTATTGTTTGATGTGCACCTTCTTTGGTCTGCACCTACTCGTTTGGAAAATCTCATAAATTGAGTCTCAAAGGGGGGTACCCATCAGTACCTGCCCCTTTTTCTCATCTGGAATCTCTAGAAGGCTAGGAACCGAAATTTATTTGATGATATGACTCCTAATATTACCAGTCTCTTACATATCATTTTGGAAGAGGTAAATTCTTATAAGGTTCCACTGAAGTCTAGGAACAAGTTTCGTGACATTGGTGAACCACCTGTATCAAAGTTTCCTATGGTATTCTTTGATGGTGCTGCAACAAATTTCATTGGTGGTGCGGGAATATGTATTTGGTTAAATGAACACCATATTTTGGCTATTAAGCTTGGTTGTGGGAACAACACTAATACAAGAGCTAAACTTTTAGCACTCTGGGCATCATTACGGGTCGCCAAAGATATTGGGTTACCTTACCTACATATCTTTGGTGACTCCTCGGTTTGGGCAAAGGGAGTATCCCCCTTCGATATGGTGAACCTTGAGGCTTGGTGCGACAAAACCAGATTGCTCATGTCCTCATTCACCATGGTGGATATCAGTCATGTCTATAGGGAACATAACACGAGGGCAGACACCTTATCCAAGGAGGGGTTGTGTTTGGCTCCTGCTCATCTCTTGCTTATTGAATCATATGATGAAGAGTTTATTGGGGAAGAGTCTATACAACTTTTTTAGAATTTGCTCATTCTACTTCAGTTATTGATCACATGGTATATATTGAGCTATTTCTGGTTATGCTGAGCAGCAGTTTCTGGAATACTGAGGATCACATACTTGCTTGGATAAGGTGCCTGTGCTCTTGTTATGTTCTTTATGGACATATCATGACTGATGTATATTTTATTGCCCACCTATGAGAGGACCATTACATGTAGTGATACCCAAGTGCTATTTGTTTTCATGTCATCTTGGGTATTATCATATTTCTGTTTGTACGATTTTTGCATGTTTTGTACTTTTACTGATCCGATGGACCCATTGGGGTTATGACAGTCACCTGCTGATGTACAAGGTTACCTTTGATTCAATTGAATAACAAGGAATTGTTTTTTTCGACTGGAAATAAAAATAAAAATCATGAGGGTTGTCTAATACTTTCAAGATAATAATAGAGGGTTGTCTAATACTTTCAAGATAATAATAAGAAGACTCATGAAAGTTGTCTAACACTTTTAAGATAATAAAGGATTGATAATGATGTCCCCCTCTACCCATATTATTTTAAATGGAAATCATAATGTCTTTTATTTGAGAAAAGTTATTTAGGATTGATTATGATGTCCCCCTCTACCCATATTATTGTAAATGGAAATCATAATGTCTTTTATTTGAGAGAATTTATTTAGATATTTTTTTCATGAATAACAATAAGTTTTCTTCTGTAGGAATATTTCTACTCATGACAAATTTTTATAGAATTTATCACCTTGGGTGGATTTATCTTATGGAAAATATATGTCTATTCTTATACTTTCACAGGTGTGGGCCTCTCCCATTGGATTTCATTATCATTGGTGAAAACCCCTTGCTATGTTATGGAAAATATATGTCCATTTTTATATGTTCGGTATTCTTATAGTATTGTGGGCCTCCCCTCTCCCATTGGATTTTCATTACCATTGGTGAACATCCAATTGGATTCACCACCATTGGTGTGGGCCTTTCCCATTGGATTTTATTACCGTTGGTGAAAACCCCATTGCAGGGTGCATATTTGTAAGGCCATACTTTGAACTTAAAAAAATATGTGTGCTTGGACCTTAATAGAGAACCATATAGGGGCATGCTGGTTGATTTATCTTTTTCACTTTAATGAGAGCTTAGGGATTGATTAATAATTAGTGGTTGATGGATAAAACTTAATTAAGTTTAATTTTTAATTATTTTATATTATCGAAATTTTTTATCTTCTAAAATGAAATTTTAAACCTTTGAAGGCTTTTCATGTACACATGTTGGAAAATTTACAAGAAAAAATAAATCATGATTGAACCGAAAATATTTTGAAAATTAGGTTTTCTTTTGAATTAATAGGATATTAAAATCATAATTATAATTTTTTTTAATTTACACAAGTGTTTGCTTTAGTTGATTCAACGAAGTGTTTATTTGCACCCCAATTAACCGATTTTCAGAGTTAAGTACTTATTCCAACATGTATAAGTGAATTATGATAATATCTAATGCTCTGATTTATGTTTTACTTTTTATATTATAGCCTTAGCCTTAGATTTCATTAGGGATACACATCCCCATGGTTGGTGCACCAACCCAAATTTAGAGGAACCAAGCATAATCCATAGGTTGTGAGGAGTATCGTAGTCCCTTCAATACAATACCAGCATAGGAAAATTTTTAACAAAGAGTGAGAGCTTACGCACATATCTAAGTTATTGAAATTCATTCATTCATGTTCACAATACATAGTGTTATGTGAAAACAATGCATGTGTTATGTGAAATCAATCAATATCAACATATGAATAATACAACTAATAAAACAAGAATTGATTGTTGTCTCATCTTATTCTGACAATCCAGGGTAAAACAGAAATGGAATTTCGTTTATTTGCCCAAGTTTGGTATCATAAAATAGTTTATAGGGTCGAATACATCGTATCATCTGGATATCTCAACTACATTTATTTATTGATGAAGGAAGGAGTGAACTTTTAATAAACAAGGTACATTTTTCCATTGTCATTGTCTTTTTTTCAACATTGAAAGACATTTATGGGCACTTTGGCAAGGATTTATCATAGAAATTTAGGTGGGATCAACATTATATATG
This sequence comes from Pseudotsuga menziesii, assembly GCA_001517045.1. Taxonomy (NCBI): domain Eukaryota; kingdom Viridiplantae; phylum Streptophyta; class Pinopsida; order Pinales; family Pinaceae; genus Pseudotsuga; species Pseudotsuga menziesii. The sequence continues at coordinate 31,361 of LPNX010730614.1, read as the reverse complement.
TATTAACATATATATTAAAAATATGGGAATTCATTCGGATAAGCCATCTTACTAGGGCATGTTTTTTATCTACGTTGTTGTGCATTTTTAGTTAAAGTGAAAATATTAGTATATTATAATAAGGAGCATTTTTATGTTAAGAAAAAGAAGAAAACATTTGTGATGGGATAAGGTTAAAAAAAACTATAATGCATCGTTATCATATATCCTTTAATTCGGTTTGAGCATTTTCTAGGAATGCAATGCATTTTTCTCAAAACTAGCATGCATTTCCTGAATTTGACATGAATTTCAATAAAATAGCAATTTTGATTGACTAGTAGTGAAATGTTACTATGGAATGCATTTTGAACATACAAGGTGGTACATAATATGGGATAATATATCTAATTTACTTTTGTTTACTTATCAAAAATTCATATAGAGATGATGGTGTAGATATGTGTTAATTATGGAAGGCATTTTTTGAGAATGTGATTTTGTATGTATAATTCTCTAATTTTGTAAGACACTATATTTGGGTGTGAATTCTAACTTTGTTTTCAACAATGCGGAAAAATTAGTTTGCATTGTGAGAATTTTTTAAATAATTTAAAAATATAATATTATCTTACACATTTTCCCCAATGGATATCGAAATTTTGACGATAATAACTTATCATCACTATTACGTTGGCATTTTGATGATATTAGCCATAAGATTATTTTAATGTTACAATCCATTGACATGGTAAAAACTAATTATATTTTTTAACTTTGACATAATCAACTTTTATCAAAATTCAGGCATATTTATAAATTCTATTTAGTCCCAAAGGTAAAAAGGTCACAATTATGTGATGAAGTCGACATCTTAATATATATTTTGGCATGGTTTTGTCATTTGTAATAGTATTTTTCTACCTGCTTTCAACACCAATTATTCCCCTTGCAGATTAACTTCGTAGTATTAACATATTTAATATTCTATTCAAGTAAACAATTTGAAAAAAAAAGTTTCTTTGAATATATATGTATAGTGTCCTAATATTGCTTTAGTAGATGTTGTTGTAAATGTAGCTAACGATGCCAATTATATCAAAAGAGGAAATTTTGAGGATTGTTGCTAGGTCAAGGGAGAAACTTAGCTACATTAAATGTTGGTGCCCTTGAAACAAGTACAAGGGATTACAACCAATAAGAATTTAAAGTCTTCATAAAAACCATTGTAGGGATTTGGAAACTTTGAAGATGGTGGGGCCAAATATATTTCATCCATTGGTAAGTTATTCATTACACATTTAATTTGTATTATCATCATAAAACATCTTATCATTTTAATAATGATAAATAAACTGAAATTATTTGATTGTTTGTAATTATAAAGATAAGTCATCCTAGGGTAGTTTAATTGGAGCCTCAAGATATGCCAACTTGCAGTAAAAATATTTGTGAACAAGCAAATATAGACCATGGAGATCATCACTAAGTTAATCTTATGGCAGAGGAAACTGTTGATACTAATGCAATTGAGAATTATGGGATAAATATATTGATCCATGAAACCTTTTCTCGTATGGATGATAACTTTGATGGTGGCATGATGTACCTATGATTCATAAGGCATGGAAACCCTTATATGAAGGATTAGGGACAAATATTCTCTCTATTATTTTATTGAGCTAAATTGAAAGTGTTGAATGGTTTGTCAAACACCTATCTCCCACAAATCCTAACGTATAAATATAATTCTTCATACATGAATACCATTTTTTAAATGTTTTAGAATGTTAAGTGATTTTCTCATACCACTGCCAAATAATTTACCTTGCACATATAGAGAATTGTCTTTCATTATGAAAGATATAAGGATGGAGAATGAGTCCATTAATGCATGGCGTGATTATCATATTATATATTATGGAAAACCTACAACAATTTGGGAATGCCCTCAATGTGGAATTAGTAGATATCGAAAAGATAAAGTAATAGAGAAGGTGCCATGTAAGGTTCTTTGTCATATTCACATAATTCCATGTTTCCAATGATTGTTTAGATGGAAAAACATAGCACAATCTATCGATAACCACACACAAAAAGAAGTGAATATGGTGATTTGTGAATTCCTATAGATGGTACTATGTTTAGGGACATTGAGGAAAGATGGTCATCATTAAAAAAAGAACCTTGTAATATTCGTCTTTCAATTCTAGTTGACGTTGTCAATCCATTTGGAGGGTTGAGTTCTGTTTACTTGGTGTGACCTATTTTTCTAATAAAAAATAACCTTCCTACTTGGATGTAAAAAAAGAGTGAGCCCATTGTGTTGGCAATAATCATTCCAATTGATTGTTCAAAATAAAATTTTCAAGTACATATCCTTTCGATTATAATTTATTCATTTGTTAGATATTAATTTATTATATGTTCAAGGTAATAAAATGTATATTTCAAATATTAGGTAAGTAATAAGTTATATATATGGACATATTTATTGAGCCTCTTATTCGTGAACTTCTAAAGTTATGTGTTGACATCATTGTATATGATTAAGAGCGAGAGGAGATCTGTGGTGAGAATTTTTCAATTTGACAAGTTTCGAAACTATTAAGCATGTTCATCCTCAAGAGAACAAGAATCTCACTGTTTTTCTACACTCGAGTGTGAAGGATAAATATTATTTGTTTCTTTTTTAATTTTTAGAGTTTAATGTTAAGGTTGGTTTTATTAGATTTAGGGTGTGTTAAATAGTTGAAGTATTATTATTTTTAATGTAATCTAGGTTTGTTATTATTATTATTATGTTTATTATTATAGGTTAAGTGTTTTAATATTCTTATTGTTGTATTTTTATTTATAGGTTAAATATTCAATTCTTTATGTCTTATTAAGTGTTAAATGTCGTTACTATTAATATAGGTTTAAGTATTATTATTGTTATTTATGTATTCTTATTAATGTATAGTCGACAATTCTTAGGATATGTTATTATTTAAAGTGTTATAGTTGCAATGATGTTATTTTTAATGTCTATTTAAAGGTTTATTATAATATTATTAAGTGTTATTTAAAGTGTTACAGTTCCAATTCATTAGATGAAGAATTAACACTTCTTAGGTTATGTTATTATTTAAGGGTTATATCAATAATATTATTTTTAATGTTATTTAAAGGTTTATTATTTTGTGTTAAAAATTATTGGTTAATTGTTATTATTGTTATAGGTTTATTATTTTTGTGTTAAAATTAAAGGTTAAATGTTATTATTATTCTTTTTTTAGTTAATATCTTCTGTTTAATTATTAAAGTGTTATAGTTTGTATATTATACTTATTGTGTCATTCATCCTATAAGTTTCTTAATGATGGGGTTTCAATCTTTTTTCAAGTTTAAGCCATCATCTCGATTGAAGTTTTTCACACCTTTTTTTAATTTCTATGGCTTCACGAACTTTTCTTTTGTAGTAGTTAGGGACAATCATTAAAACTGTTGAGTTTTCTAGGAAGATGTGATGTTTGGTTTCTATGAGAGCGTTCTGTTATGGCCGAATGTCTAATCATTGTATATGACATCTCCAAACTAGTAGGAAAAAAAATTCATTTCCATGGAATACTTACATGTGCAATTCATGATGCTCCATGGATAACACATTTTAGTGGTAAGTAAAGTATTGCACCCAAAAATATTTAATTTTATCACTTATTCATACATTTTTTAAATAATGGATTCGTATAATAGATATATTAACATAATTCCACATCCCATAGCTCTTCAAACAAAGCGTAAATATCCATGTCTAGTGTGTGGTCCTAGAATGATATCTAGACATGTTTAATAAAGTTTATGAAATGAATTGTTTGATTTGTATAGAAACTTCCTCCCTAACCATTTGTATTAAACTAATAAGAAATATCATTTTGGGTGGAAGGAAGAGACTAGGAAAAACTAACCTGATGAATGGCACTTCAATAACATAAATTTGAATATAATATTAATCATTAAAGTAAGAAATTTGTTTCCATGTTATATGTAATCCTATACAACTTGTTTTTATATTCAAATGTTTTTATGGTGTCTAATATGTAATAGTTTTCCTTTATGTTATGTAAAGTTCATCGATGCATTGATGAGCTTTCATATGGAATGAAAAGTTACTCTGATCCAATTAATTAAGATTCACTACTATGAGCACCTATAAGTAACTCATTTGTTTGTTATAATGCATATTGGGAATAGTGTTATAGAAACATTATGGAGAGTCTTAGATGGGAGTAACACATATAAAATCAACAAATTTTGTAGTGACATTAAAGAAGGAAATCATGTAATGGGAAATTTGATTTATTATTCTATTGATATTGTAAAACCAGATAATATTGCATGGTTATTTATAGAACATAAAAGCGATCTTGTAAAATATGTCACTAGAAAAATAAATTTCTGACTATTTTTACTTCAAACATAATAATACCTTAACAAGCAAAGGTGAATTTGGTGGGGTAAAAACTCACGATTAGTATACCTTTGGTATTTGGTAAATTATTCCAATTTTTATAAATTGGGTATCATTTTGAATTTTGGAAAATAATGAGTCCTTATGAGTTTCAATATATTCTACCTCTATCTCTCCTAGAAATCAATGCTAACAACATATAATATGTTATATATTATCTCCACGAGTACATGAGGTAAGTCACAATTTATAATTTAGGATCAACATAGAACTTGCATACATGTGATTTTCTTGCATTATGTGTAAAATATTTATTATTTCTCTGGAAATTTTAGTAACTTGCATCATGCGTAGATTACAGTCATTTAAATATATCCATAGATAAGATATAAGGTATTGGAAAGGAGAAACTCCTAAGGTAATGTGTGAATTGGAAAAGCCTTCTTCTGCTGTCCCTTTTCAATTAACAAGAACATTATATCATACAACAAATTGTGGAGATTGAAACATGTAGACTTGCACAAACAAGGTCAATGTGGATGGTGGAGAGGCAATTCAAGGCATTGAAATGTTTTCTTAGAAAAATATCATTTCCTATGGGCTCTATGGTTGAGGCATATATGGTATATAAATCCATTGCGTATATCAGTGAGTATCTTCCTAAACTATCATCACTAGATATCAATGTGCCTCACATTTGGGATGTCAATTCCAACAACAAATATGAACAAATATGAAGGGGGTTTTCTTGGGTAAAGTTAGAATGAGGAAAGTGAAAGGTGATTAGATAGTAGACATAAACTATAATTCTAGTTTATATTAATTTTTATCAATTTCAAAATTATTTAATATTTTAAATTTATTCTTTTATCATTTATTAAGCGCTACTAGTATGTAATTATTCAAAAAAAATCTCCATATAGGTGGTCAAGAGTAGGATGTGTTATATTTTTAAATTGCAAATAATATCAACTAGATGAAGGAGTGGCTAGAATGATGTACACATTTTTATGGTATACTATCATGGGATGTGGTGGCGAAGTTGATTGGAATATCCCATGATTCTCAATAGATCCATCATACATAGAGGTAAATCGATTCAGTAGATGGTGCAAAGATAACACACAAGCATTAGTCACATTTTTTTTTGTTTTTTCCAATATTATTTGTGATATTGTTCTCTTGTCCACAAAATATTTAGTAGTTGGCCTAAATATGTTTAATAATTGGTAATATTGAATTTTTGACATATCGAGCATGTTGAAATAGGTGAAACACCACAAGGTTATTTGCACAATGGTAAGAAATTTTCCATCAAATAGTTGGATGATAAGAAGAAAACCTTTGATTATGGGATAATTGTTGTTTTTTAGGGTACTAATTCTAGTTTTTTAGACTACTAATGTTTCATTTTTCATTAATATGGTATACATGTATAAATATACTCTCATGTGATGCTTAGTTTCATATTCCAAATTGTACCTTAATGCCTCCTCGCAACTATTCATTTTTCTTCAATAATACCTAATCAAATTAGGTTTCCAATATTGAATAAAAAAATCCTCTATTATAGACTTTTGAGCCTCAAAAAAAAAGTTATACAACTTTTCTCCTCCACCCATGATTTAGTTGTACTTTTGTTAGACTGATTTAGTTGTACTTTTGTTAGAGGAGCATCTTCTACTCGACTCCGTTAGCCTAGCCTCCGGCCAAAAAATGTTGTAAAAAGGCAAAAAAAGGCTGATTTGGTTCCTTAGTTTTGTTGTTATATTTATTTAGCATTGTTGTAGCTATTCCTTGAAGAACGGAACACTCGTAGGAATGCACTTTATTAATGTTAATACTTAATTAGTTGGATGAGAAAAATTAGTTAATTAGTTTTGTTGTATGCGCTTTATAGTAATCAAGAGTAGGAANGGAGCAAAGTCAATGTTGACTTTGCTCCTCCTCCGTCCGATGGAGGGAGGTTTGCTCCATAGCTAGCCCACACCATCAAGAGTAAACCCATGACATTCTTTTCCAAAATCCATTTATTAACACTAAATGAACTCTTTAGTACAAAAATAACGTTTTCTATCATTCACATTATCCAGGTGTATATTAAGAATTAGTTATATATTTTTGTGAAAGTCTAAATTAAAGAAAATAGAAATCATATGGGAGAGTGCGGGGGCCACCTCCATCAATGTACCAGAATATATATTACATCAAGTATGCATTTTAAGTTATACAACCACATTTTAAACTTTATCTACATGCCAATATAGTTTACAGTTGTCAGCACTAACTTAAATCACGTGGGTAATACAACAGGCCACAAAAAGTTAATGTGCACGTGGACCATCCGCCCAGTTCATATTTTGTTTGGTTGTATGTGTATTTTACATGCAATCAAAGTAAATACATCATATATATATATATATATATATATATATATTTTTTTTTTTTTTCAGTCGAAAAAAGCAGTTTCTTGGTATTCAATTGAATCAAAAGAACCTTTTACATCTTCAGTCAGTACTGTAATTACTTCAAGGGTCAGCAAGAAAGCAGGTGACAATCTCAGTACCAAGCATACATACATCATAAACAAAAAAAGAACAAGCAGACAATCAGAGGTACCTAAAGCACCTAGGTATCAATACATAATATCCCTCTCATAAGAGAGCTAAATATATCAGTCATCTATGTCCCTAGAGAAAATAACAAGAACCCAGAAATCTGATCCAAGCAAGGAGAGTGACTCTTGTATACCCTATAGTAGCTTGCTCAACAAAAGCTGATAATAGCTCAATGAATCTGAGAGATAAAACTGTAATAGAATGAGCATATTCTAAAAAAGATGAGATGAGTCAACCCCAATAATCTCATTTCCAAAAGATTCAGTAAGTAAGAGATGGCCCGGAGCCAAGTGCAACCCTTCCTTGGATAAGATGTCTGCCCTCTTGTTATGTTCCCTATAGACATGACTGAAATCCACCCAAGTAAAAGAGGACATGAGAATTCTGATGTTGTGGCACCAAGCCTCAAGATTCACCATGTCCAGGATGGATTCCTTTTTTGCCCAGTTTATAATCACAGAGGAGTCGCCAAAGATATGTAGGTAAGGCAACCCAATATCCTTGGTGACCCGTAGTGATGCCCAGAGTGATAAGAGTTCAGCTCTAGTATTAGTGCAGTTGCCACATCCAAGTTTGAAAGCTAGAAGGTGATGATCACTCAACCAAAGACAGATACCCGCCCCACCTATATTATTTGCAGCTGCACCATCAAAAAAGATCATAGGAAAAACGGAAGTAGGATACTTCCCAATGTTCCTAATTGTATGCCTGTGCTTCAGAAGAGGCTTATAAGTATTTACCTCAACAAAAATAATATGTAAAAGGCCAGCCATGATAGGTTTCTGATCATCAAACAACTTACGGCTCCTGGCCTTCCAAATATTCCACATAAGGAAAAGGGGCAGATTCAGTAAAGAATCACTTTTGGATACCCAAATGGAGAGATTTTCCATAAGAGTAAGACGAGTCCATAAAATGTTCACATCAAATAAACAGTTGAACTCCAAGATCATCTCCTTCAAGAAATACATCATATATCGCCTCTATCTTTATCAACAATCTCCAAAATAGTTTTTCGATGGTCGGACTAGAGATAGCTACATAATGTAAGTTTGATAGAAAACCAATTAAAAAACATTAATGAATGCGTGTCTCCTTTGTTTATGAGATTCATAGTTTTTTTAATCTTTCACACTAATTCAAAATGGCATGACATGTAGTTGGAGACAATGTGTATGGTTTTAAGTTTTCGATGTCTTGTTTATGTTCTTTTTTAATAGAACAATAAATTTGGAGTCTTAAAAATTTGGAAGCTTAGAGGAGATTTTTAATGGTTGTGTTTTCATACTATCGTATTTTATAATTGAATTTTTTCAACTCTATGGTGATGAGTGACTTTATAAAACATATAAGAGCCGGTCCTGGCTTTTATATATGTCATTTTCTTTATGTTCATAGTTTTTTTTATATAAAGTCTCACAATGTTTTCATACTTATGTTGTCTACAAATAGACTTGGTTAGCTCCAAAATGACCAGTGACCTTAAAACCCATATCTAATCCATTTTTCATACTCAAATTCTTCATTTTGATGGTAGCATAATTTCACCCAAGGTAAACTCGACATGCAAAAATCTTTTTTCATGCTTCTGGAAGTTGGAACTGAGATTTTCCAGCTCCTTAATGATAAGTGACTATGATAAATATGTCTCACCCACTACTTGCATTCAAATATTTCATTTGGTTGGTTTGCATAATTTAGCATTAAGTGAGCCCCATGGGAAAAAAAAAACTAGCTTCAAGGCAACGATCCCTTTTAGGTGAAAAACTAATGATGCCGAGAAATTGAAACTTAAAAATACCTAACATAATGATATAAAATGAAATATTGAAGGGGGTTTGAATTATCTCCAAGCTCCATTGTTGATTTTTCTCCTTTAGTGAGCATAGGGTGTTAGAGAGATTTTCTCCCTTTTGATTCATTCTTGCATGATGAGTTTAGGATATTGGTGAAGGTTGTATATCATGAATAATAATAGGGAATGAACCTAATAAGTAGGGATGAAGGTCATCCAATTCATATGCAAGCTATCGTCTCTTGATGTATTTATCCAACTTCATTTAATAGAGACCTCTCTTTTTTCACTCCACTAAATATGATATTTATATATCTTATTGGATTTTTTTTTTCCGTGAATATGACATTCATGATTATGTAGATTAAATCAATTCATAGATTTAGTTTTTTTATTTTATTTTTTATGTAGCAATTAGGACTCATAAGTGCGGTTCTAGTATTAGAGGGAGGGTTTGATCTTCCAACAATAGAATATAGAGTGATGGTTTTTATCAGTGACTTGTGTGCTAGTGGATTTTATTGAGTAGTTTTATCATCATATTCCTCTTGCTTGGACCTTGAAGGAAAAAACTTTAAAAATGAATTTTAGGGTTTCCTCTTTATTCTTTCATTTTCAAACCATTATGCTAGTGTGTACTTTCTTTTTTTGTTTGTGTTAAAGCATGGGTGTTAAACTAAGGAAAGTTAAGTCGTGTATTTTTAGTTCATTTATTCTGATATATTCCTAACCATATATTAAGGTAAGTTTCATACTAATGAATATAAAATCCACTATAAAAGGAATGATGAATCTTATAGGGAAGGATTCTTAAGGAGTTTTATTCATTGTTTAGTTGGTATGATTTTCATTTTTATTTATTTTATTATTATTGATAATAGTCTAGGAGTAGTTCTAAACCAGATACTTTCTCTAACTTGTGACTAAGGCTTTAATATTTCATATTTTCAAGTTTTTCTTCATTGTTATAGCTATTAGATATATTGCACACAATGTGTGATTTTCCTTTCAGTTTCTACAAGTTTGAAATAGATGTTTCCTCATTTTTTGTACATATATCATCGAGGGATGAAGTAGGACACCCCTTTAACCATCTATACAAAATGTTCTGGTTTCTTATGTAGTTATATGTGTAATGAACATTGCCTGGCTATATACTATGTCATATTGTCTTACGTTGATAGATTTTAGGTCTACATTTCAATTTTTATATTTGTTAAGGTTCATAAAACCATTGGATGATTGTTGAAATAGTAAAAAAATTGGGATTAATACTTGAATTTCAGGATAACGTTACATTAGATGCAAGTAGTTGCTTTCCATTCCCAATATTTCAATCTTTTATTGTTTTTGAAGCACGTTGGGAATGATTTAAGTACAATTGCTTGTATTTTCATTGTATGGTCTTCAAAGTTTGCATTTAAAAACCATTGATATTATGGGTCTCAACGTTGCACTTTTTTTAGAATATTTGAATTTAAAAAAATTAAAATTGCTTTCCAAATAGTATTCATTGTTAAGATTAATGATTTTGAAATTTTCAATCTTGAATTATTTTTTTAGAGTTTTACTTTATTATTTATCTTTTAATTATTTAATTATTTAAACAATAAAATAGAACATGGCACATATAAACACACCTCTTACTACAAAATAGTTTTCTTATAATTATTGGTCGAAGACCTCTTTCCTAGTAACATTGAGAGTTAAAATAACGTTATAGATTTTTCAAATCAACCTTACAAAATTAAATTGTATAATTTAAACAGAGCTAGATTATTTTTCATTTAATAAAAAAACAATAGAGTAACGCTTTCATTGTAGGAGTAGTGAAATAACACTACAAGGCCACAAAATTTCTACTTTCAAAAGTAGAGTTGAATAATTGACTATATAAGTCCTTGGGAAACACCCATTGAGTGTCCACGAAAAGGTGGAAATTGTGTAAGTGTGGTCTTATCATGAGTAGACTTAATAAATTACAAGTTGGAGATTGTGTAAGTGTGGTCCTATCATGAGTAGGACTAATTGGTAAATGACTTAATAAATATCATGAGAAGGACTAATTGGTAAATGACTTAATAAATATCCTTTTAGTTAGGAATACTCATGAGGGTTGTTTAACACTTTTAAGATTATAATAAGAAGACTCAGGAGGTGTAGTTTATTTGGCCTTAGTGGGGTTTAGTTTTCATGAGGTTTCATATTCAAACCTTATGGTTAGTGGTAGCAATGGCTGGGCAGCATGGAGGTTTGATGGTCAACCCTAATAGAAGTTTGGTTTCGATTCTTGCGGGGGAGGTGCGGAAATGCATAACACACCCCAGAAAATTCTTGTACGACTATGGTGGTTGGCCGTACTACTGCTATTACCACCGGTTTTGAGGGCTAGCCGCGGCTCATAAGTTTAGGTATCCACGTGGTGCAGTTTCGTTGGGCGGCATGGAGAGGTTCTCATGATTGAAAAAAAATAAAAATAAAATGACTCAGAAAAATTGTCTAACACTTTTAAGATTATAATAAGAAGAGTCATGAGGGTTGTCTAACACTTTTAAGCTAATAAGGTATTGGTGATTATGTCTCTCTCTAGCTATATGATTGTAAATGGGAATCATAATGCCTTTTATTTGAGAGAATTCATTTTCATGAATAACAATAAGTTTCCTTCGGTAGGAATATTCCTACTCATGATAATTTTTCATAGAACATATCACCTTGGGTGGCTGTACCTTATGGAAAATATATGACTAATCTTATACTTTCACGGGTGTGGGTCTCTCCCATTGGTGAAAACCCCTTGCTATGTTATGCAAAATATATGTCTATTCTTATACATTTAGTGGTGTGGGCCTCTCCCATTGGATTTCATTACTATTTGGATTCACCACCATATATGTCTATTCTTATACTTTCACAGGTGTGTGCCTTTCCCATTGGATTTCATTGCCATTGGTGAAAACCCCATTGGATTCAACCCAATGGAGGGTGCACATTTGGAAGGCCATACTTTGAATAAAAAAATATGTGTGCTTGGATCTTAATAGAGACTCATATAGGGGCATGCTCATTGATTTATCTTCACCCCATTGGATTCAACCCAATGGAGGGTGCACATTTGGAAGGCCATACTTTGAATTAAAAAATATGTGTGCTTGGATCTTAATAGAGACTCATATAGGGGCATGCTCGTTGATTTATCTTTTTCACTGGAGTGAAAGCTTAAGAATTGATTAATAATTAGTGGTTGATGGATAAAACTTAATTAAATTTGGTTTTTAATTATTTTATATTATTGAAAATTTTTATCTTCTAAAGTGAAAGGTAAAATTCTGAAGGCTTTTTATGTACAAATGTTGGCAAATTTCATAATCATTCCTTAAAAAATAAGAAGGAATAAATGGTGATTGAATTGAAAATATTTTGGAAATAAGGTTTTTTTTTTTAATTAATAGGATATTAAGATCACATTTGTAAACTTTTTCAATTTACATAATTTTTTGCTTTATTTGATTTAAGTGTTTATTTGCATCCAGTTAATTGATTTTCAGAGTTAAGTGTTTATTCTAGCATACATAAGTGAATTTTTTTAATATCTAATGCTCTGATTTTTTTTTTAATATTATAGCCTTAGATTTCATTAGGGACACATACCCCCATGGCTAGCGTGCACCAACCCGACCTGAAGTTAGAAGAACCAAGCATAATCCCTACGTTGGCACGAGTACCGTAGTCTGTTCAATATGATACCATCAAAGAAATTTTTTTAACAACGACTGAGAGCTTACACACTTATCTAAGTTGTTGAAATCCATTCATTAATGTTAACAATACATATTGTTATGTGAAAACAATGCGTGTGTTATGTGAAATCCATCAATATCAACACATCAATAATACAACTCATAAAACAAGAATTGATTGTGGTCTCATTTGATTTTGACAATCTAGGGTACAACACAAATGGAATTTCGCTTATTTTCCCAAGTTTCGTATCATAAAATAGTTTATGGGGTCGGATACATCATATCATCCATATATCTCAACTGGATTTTGTTGAGCACCCAATACACAAGCGAATTACAACTAACATACAGAGTGTACAATATTTATTGTTAACCCAGGGAAGTCTTGTATTTCAAGGATAACATGCATAATATATGCTTAAACACGAAATTACTGTAATTGAACAATCCTCTTCTCTGTTTGGCTATGCTCATCCCAAGAATCTAATTAATCTAGTTACCTTCTAAGGAATGCAATCACAATTACCTTCTGCTGTTCTTGATCTAAGAATGGAAAGATAAAAGTCACATCTAAATTCCAGTTGCAGATAAAGGGAAATTCTGTTCAAACCACTTAATGATTAACTCAACTATCTAATCTGATTGTCCTAGGAATCCAAAGACATAAATTGAATATTGATCTAGGAATTCGAAATATAGAAATTGAGTTCAGTTGTTCTATGAATTGAAGTACAAGAATGAAATTCTGTAATCATAAAAATAAGAGACAAGATGCAAAGATTCATGGAAACAACAACTAAATGATCTAAGGATGAACAGAGCTGTTACAGTTACCACACGAATTGCATAAGGAATAATTACCTACTTAGTTGACTGTCACACCATGCCACTACCGATATCCAAAAGATGCAATCACGACACACTGTAAATCCACACTTTTTACAGCTTCCTATGAAGAAATAAATTTAACCTAACATCACACAACAAAATAATTGAAAATGCCTAATTTAACTCAGCAATCCCTATGGAAGGTGGGCCCAACCTTCACACAAAGATGCTGGCTGAACACACGTAAAAACTTTAGATCAGAAGTAAATCCTTGTATTAAAAGACAGAGTGATTACACAACTCCCCCTCATAGCTAATACAATGAATTGATTATATGTTCAACAACCCCTGCTTCGAAACAGTTCTCCATATTTATACAATGCAAATCACAACATCCTATCCTATTAGGGGGTAGCCATGAAGATCTCTGATCTTTAGGCGCCCTAAATGACAACAACTATTACAAACGTGGTAGGATGAAAAATAGGAAATATAGGAAAACTGTTAATCACTTCAGGAGTGACGATATCTTCATATTACAACTATACACGAGCAACAACGCACTGTTGACCTCCAAGTCTGACGCATTATGTTACAACTACCTTGGCATAGCTTTGTCCAGGATATCGCACTGGAACCGCATTCCTTGGGTAATGATAGGATGGATGTGGATCAGCTTGAGCATGAATGCCCATCCCTTTCGTAGCATGTTCAACCCAATTTTCCTGCAGTCCATATATCTCAAAATACCTTTATAAACCATCATATGTTAGCGCATTGAGAGATATGAAGCCTTAATTATCATAGTCATAAGTATTAATAAAATAAAACAATGACCAATCATACCTTGGTGGTTTGAAGAGTAAAGTGGGGGTAAAACGTTTATTTGGCATGCTCAATGGGGTAGGATAGAACAAGAAGAGGTAATTAAGGATGGTCAAAAGAGGCCATTTCTGGGCCCAACATCTTCCCCCAACTGTCCTGTTGCATGTCCTCATGCAACAATCTCCATTACTGCGAATCCAAATCTTGCATTGAGCTCTGTTCATGGAGAGAAGAGAAGTTGTAGGGGAACTCAGATGTCCCTTCTTTTTCTATGAATCCTCTGTGAGCAATCCAATATCTCCAGCATCGCTGCTCCTCTACCTTGGTTAGTGAGAAGTCCATCCTATATGGTTTTGCTGGCCACCAGATGAGGGAAAATTTAAATTTTAGGCCCAACTAATTAGCCCCACATTCCCTGATACATCCAACATAACCCTCGACCCTAAAAAGTGCCTGCTCAAAATTTCTAAAATAATAGGGGTCTCTACTCCTGAGTATATGAGAGGCAACCTGCCATCTGTGCTTACTTCCTTCCAACGCTACTTGTTGGTGTATAGAAATATGGTTGGTACAGGTAGAAATAACTTCCTCCTACAGTTCCATTATGTGTCGATTCTGGATGGGGCATGAAAGCAAACTCCTGTGTCGAGCAAGAAAAATACCTAGATTTTGAGGCTCACTTCGAACCCACAGGTTAGAGTGAGCTTCATTGTGAGAAAAGGCTTGAAAAGACCTTTTCCACTGAGCATGATTACTCACAAAAGAAGAAAAGGCCCTCAACTGAACATCCCCTGAAAAAGGGACAGGATTTGAATGGCGGTCCAGAGGGCAAGCCATCTCATGCAAATATAATTCACACAGCAAATTTTGATCTTCAAAATTACTTCTTAAAAATGTTTCCAAAATTTTTTCTGAGCTCGTTATCTCAAATGACCTCCCTTCTTTCACAACTCTCAACTTAAACCAAACAAATTGTTCAAACAGGAAGACAGGGTAAGAAGAAGAAGGTACCCTAGTGCCTAGGAGTTCTTGAGAGAGAGCATACATCTGCTCTTCTTCCTTATGCATAAACTGGAACTTTTTCAGCTCCCTTAAATTTTTCTGTAGCTCTTCCTCTCGAAGTCTCTGGGTCATACGTTATTCTGCCCATTTCTCCTCTAGTCTCCTGATAATCTTTTTATGATCAGTAAGGGAAATTATCGCTTCTTGGTATTCCTCCACCTAGCTCTTCCATTTTATTACCTCCAATCTCAGAATTTAGACTTCTACTGTAAGGTTCAGGGTTTCTTCTTCATGATGCTCCTCCTTGTCAGAATCTAGGTCGATGAAGTTTTGAAGGGGATTAATCCACACCTTGTCACCTGATGTGCCACATTGGAAACCCTGCACATCTGAAGCTATCTCAGGGGGTGCTGGTTCTTATGTGACAACAACCTTTTCCAGACTCTCTTCAGCAACAACATCCACCACTCTTGGAGACCCTGGTTCTTGTGTAACAATGTCCTCTTTCTGGGGTTCTCTCGTGGAAATTTTGGCAGCTAACTGTGAGGACGTTGGTTCTTATGGAGCAACTTCCTCCTGAATTTTAATTCCATTTTCTACCTAATTATCAGCTACTATCTCAGCCAGAGGGTGTGAGGCTACTGGTTCTTGTGTGATAGAGCCCTGTTATTCTTTTTCCTCATGCTGCTGAGATTGGATGTCTTCTTCAGTATATAGTTGCTCCTCAAGGATTTCAGTATCACCTGAGGATTGTGTTTGAACTTATTCATCTTCACTCCAATCCATATCAGGAATGACATCCACTTCAGGGTTATTTTCTTATTGCATTTCAAGAGTCCCTATTGCAACCTTCAAGGATGTTGGTTCTTGTGTGACAACATCCTGACTCACTTCTTCATCTCGCTGCTATTGTGGCTCCTCTTCTATGATTTCTGTGTCATGGGACAATTCTAGAGTCGTAGTACAAAATTCTTTATTAAACTCCAGGGTGCCCTCAATTCTTGGTTCTCCTCCCATTTGGTCAGCCACTTAGACAAGCACATTCAAGGATGATGGTTCTTGTGTGACATCACCTTATTCAACCTCATCATTGCCTTGCTGTTGTGGTTCCACTTCTATAACTTCTGTGTCATTGGAGGACTCCGGGGTCATAGTGCAATCTTCATCCCCACAATCGGGAATAACTTCATCCCTTGGTTCCTCTGTCCCAGAGTTAGTGGCAACTTCAACAAGAATATTTAAAGATGCTGGTTCTTGTGTGAAAGCATATTCTTTCTCTGCAACTTCCTCTGTTGTAGGTGCAGATTGTTGTGTTGTAAAGGCATGAATTAAAATCTTGTGGCCTACTTCCTTAAATATTTCTCCACAGGTGGGACATACCACTCTTTTTTATTCAATTCCAGGCTCGGTAGGATTTGGTCCCTCCAATTGATCCGTAGCCTCCACCAATGTGTGCAGCTTCCTTTCACCTTGTTTTCTGCATGCTTCTTTCCAATTTTCCAATTCCTTTCTGAGTGTTTGGACTTCCTCTTTTAATAGCCTATTTTTGAACAGAAGTCCTTCAATTTGGGATTCTTCTTCGACTAGCCCCCGTGGGGCATCAATTAGCCTGGGTTCGAGAATGGGGAACTCAATTTGTGCTTCTAAGGTTGCCCATATTTTCCTTGCTGCTTCTGCTACTGCAACTGACCTAGTTCTTTTCCTTCTTATTGGTGGAGATATCTTAATTTCATCCTTTGATCTCTTCCTTTTTCTTTGTGGTGCTGGAGTTTCTAGATTCACAGCAGAGGTAGAAGGAATGTTCCCAGTTCCAACATTTTCTTGTTCCTCGGGATGTTCTTCCTCAATCAAAGTTCCTCCCCACTCGGGCGAGGATTCAATGGTCACCAGTTCAGTATTTTCTTCTGTTGCCATGGATCTGTCATCTTCGGGTTCAATTGTCACAGCATCTAATGCTGCTCCAATTTCACCCTCTGCTGTCAGAGCTACCCTATTATTTAGTTCTTCCACAGGGTTTTTATGTACATCTTCTCTCAATTGTTCTGCTTGTGCCCCTGGTTGATCCTATGATCTAGTCTCATCTCCCCCCCAACTATACTAGAGGGGCTCCAATCCTCCTGTTGTGCTTCATTTCCCCCCAAATGTGGATGGACCTGCTCTTCTTCTATTGGGATACTGGGAAACGGAGTGGGTTCCTGAACTTGAGATGTAAATTGCTCCCAGGTTATATTGTGTTGAGCAAGGGTCCTTAAGATGATTAATTTAATGAGGCCATGGTGGGTCAGTGAGGCGAGTGGATGTTTGGAAACTCGAACAAACCCCGCCATATGATACAAATCATTGAGCAAATAATATGGAATATTTAACAGAACCCTGTGACGAAGATGAGATAGTAAATGGAATTCAGAATTATAGACGGTTTGGTACCTACCTTCACAGGTGATATATTTCTTGAGGAAAACAATGACTTGATTCCATGGCTATGGCAATGACTATAATACTATCCCCCTTTTTGTCATTTGAACCTGCTCCCCCTCTATTAGAAAGTCCTGTACTGCTGTAGTAGTGGGGACTTGATGTCTAAACCAAGCCCTTCCCACCTGAGGAATACCAGTGACCTCAGCCATAATGGCTTCAAAAACTTCAATGCGCAATCCCAAAACCTTTGAGTGAGTTTCTGTGAGGTTCAGAGAAAACTGTAAGGCTGCTTCACAATGAAATCCATTCAGACGTTCGAAAAATTTCGTCCAACCAACAGCTTGAAAGATAGCGAAGACTGTAGCATTTCTCCTGAGCTCTCGTGTGTTCGAAGGTTCATAACGAGCCGGAATCCCCATGTTTCTGACTTCGGAATTAGTTTGGAATTCAACAGATTACAGACTCTGACAATAGAGGTTACAACACAGAGTATGCATGGACTGCTGAGAAGAGAGTAAGGCAAATTTGGAAAGTTTCAGCGCACCAGATTAGTTGAAATTTTATTCCGAATTGGGAAAGGTGGCAGTTATTAGGTAGCATAATTAGTCTTTACGTCGCATGGGCAGAGAGTTAATCAATGCAATAATGGGCATAAAAAAGGAGGTATGACTGATATTGTTAAATCATATTGATACTTAATCAAGTGGTTAATTAAAGCCATACCTTCGAAAATTCACGCTGGATTACCTTTGGAGAATAATAGAACGTGTGGTTACAGACATTGCGGAAGTCGAACTTGTGCACTGTGCAGTCATTAAATATAATCATTATTATGGAGGTACTGCAATAATTCTTTCCGCTGGTGAAGCAAAAACCATCGTGTCAAAATGCTTGGAAATATGAGAAATATCACATTATGGGTTAGATTGTCGGCATCAAGAATCAGAGCCATATCTAGAGGAGTTGATGGTGTGCAAAAAGATCTGCTAATAACATAGGAGTCACAGCCGCAGGTCATAAAGAAATTGAAGCAGAGACACAGCCTTCAATGCTAGAAAAATCAGCTAAATATAGCGGAGTTGTAGCTACTGAAAAAGATGTCGCAGCTGTCGAAAAAGATGTCGCAGCTGCCAGAAAAGAGGGAAGAAAATGTTAAGCGGACAGAAAGTGACTGCGCTGGAGCAACGGGAAATGGGTTTTATGGTCAAAAGTGAAACGGGGTCACAGCGTGTGGAAATGGAAGAAGGCAGAGTTTCATGATGTGGCGGCTATCGAAAATGGTGTTGCAGCCATCAGAAAATGGTGTTGCAGCTGCCGAAAAAAGGTGTTGCAGCTGCCGAAAAATGGGTGTCGTAGCTGCTGGAAAATGGGTTACAGCTGCTGGAGAATGGGTGTTGTAGTAGTCGGTAAAAAGGTGTTGTAGCTACCGGAAAATGGGTGTCACAGCTGCCGGAAAAAGGTGTCGCAGCTACCTAAAAATGGGTGTCGCAGCTGCCGGAAAAAGTTGTCGCAGCTGCAAGAAATTTATTTAAGGGAAAACAAAATTTTTGGTGCGGGAAGGCACAGAAAAATGACTTCTGGTTGACAGGCCCGATCTGACCCTCATCCTTGGGCGCTTCCCTGCAAATTTTGGAAAAACAACAACAACAAAAAGAAAAGATCAAGTGCAAAAATAAAAGATAACATAACGAGAAAGAAAAAAAAACAACAATTATTTATGTACAATGATTCATGCACGATTTATAGTGATTAATTAAATATTGACAGAGACAGAGAGAAATTCCTTCCCTTATGCTAGCTGGTAATCTGGATCAGTGGCAATTTGTGAGTTAAATGCATCCTTTGAAATTGGTTTATGGTACAGTTGCAGCCTATGACCATTAGCAAACAATGGTACACGGTTTTCATCGATAGTTACCAAGCGAATTGTGCTGTTATCAAATACCTTGTCTACTAGGTATGGGCCCAGCCATCTTGTGCGTAATTTGCCCTTGAAATCTCTTTTGAATCTGGAATCGTATAATAGTGCCCAGTCCCCCTCACGGAAG
Organism: Pseudotsuga menziesii; assembly: GCA_001517045.1. Classification (NCBI taxonomy): domain Eukaryota; kingdom Viridiplantae; phylum Streptophyta; class Pinopsida; order Pinales; family Pinaceae; genus Pseudotsuga; species Pseudotsuga menziesii. The sequence goes on along the minus strand of LPNX010730614.1, from coordinate 11,652 downwards.
ACCTTCTTTTTAATGAATTGGTCATGCCAATTGGATCTCTGTTGTTGAATTAACACTGTCTGGTCCACTGTGGCTAATCAATTCTCGTCTAGTTCATTCAATTGGTTCAATCTTCTTTTCTGGGCTTCAGTTACATCCAGGTTTACTTCGGTGGCCGTCTTCAGAGTCTTGATTTCAAATTCAATTGGGAAGATGTCACTTTTTCCATACACTAAATCATAAGGAGATAAACCTGTGGTGTTACACCAAGTGGTGTGATATGCCCATAGTGCTTCCGAAAGCTTGTCAGCCCAATCTCTACGATGGCTCTTAACTGTCTTGGTAAGGATGGATTCAATAACTTTATTAGTGCTTTCCACCTGGCCATTGGCTTGGGGATGGTAAGGTGAAGCTACCCTATGCTGAACATGATACTTCCGTAGTAGAGCTTCAAATTGATGTGACATAAACTGCAGTCCCCCATCAGTAACTACTTCCTTAGGTACCCCAAAATGGGTAAATATTTCACTGTATAGAAATTCGATCACAACCTGGTCGTTAGCCTTCCCAAAGCTACAACTTCTACCCATTTGGTCATATAATCGATACAGACCAAGATGTAAGCTTTCTGTTTGGAATGAGGGCTGATAGGGCCAACGAAATCCAGAGCACATCTATCAAATGGTTCAATTACTGATTGTGGTTGCAGAGGCATTTGATCTAATTTGTTTGGCTGACCCATCCTTTGGCAGCTATCACAGGACTGAACATATCTTTTTACATCTCTGAAAAGAGTTGGCCAATAGTAGCCCATCCTCAACGCTTTGTGTCTTTTCCTTTTGTCTACAAAGTGTCCCCCACAAGGTTCATCATGGCAGGCCTTCAGTATATGAAAGATTTCATCTTCCCTTACACATCTTCTGATTTCAAGATCAGGACCTGTGTAAAAGAGATGACCGTTTACCTAACAATACCTGGCACTTTGCTGGATGATTTTTCTCTTTTCTCTTTTAGACATATGTGCCAGAAGCTTTCCTGCAACCAAGTAATTAGCGACATCTGCATACCAAGGGGAATGAGCTGAAACTGCGAATAAATGTTCATCTGGAAAAGAGTCCTCAACAGGCAAATTATCATCACCGTTAGTGAAACGAGATAAAAAATCAGCGACAACATTTTCTTTTCCAGGTTTATCTATGATGGTAATATCAAATTCCTGTAATAATAAGAGCCATCTAGTCACTCTGGCATTAGTGACAGGTTTGTTCATTAGATATTTAATGGTGGAGTGGTCAGTGTGCACAAATGTAGGATACCCAGTAATGTAGTGTCGAAATTTGTTAATGGAGTAGACAATAGCTAAGAACTCCTTCTCGGTGACAGTATAATTAAGTTCAGCAGGGTCTAAGTTTTTACTAATATAATAAATCGCATAAGGTACTTGACCATCCTGCTGTCCTAAAACTGCTCCAATAGCGATATCAGAAGCATCTGAAGAAATGTGAAAGGGTAGGGTCCAATTGGGCCCTCTTAAGATAGGAGTTGTGGACAGCTTCTCCTTAAGCTTAACAAACGCTGTTTGGCATGCTTCATTCCAAACAAACTGCACATCCTTCATTAACAATGAAAACAAAGGAGAAGCAAGTTTGGAAAAATTCTCTATAAATCTTCGGTAGTATCCAACATGTCCCAGAAAACTTCGCACCTCTTTTTGAGTTGCAGGAGTAGGTATTTTTTTATTACCTTGATTTTTGAGGGGTCCACCTAAATGCCATCAACAGAGATGAAGTGCCCCAATACTACTCCTTCACTCATCATCATATGGCACTTTTCAGTGCTTAAAGAGAGCTAGGTCTGTTCACAGCGAGTTAAAACTTTTTTCAAATTTTCTAGTGCTTCTTCAAAATCCTTGCCATAAGGAGTGAAATCATCCATAAAAATTTCCATATTGTCATTAAGTAATTCAGAAAATATGCCGATTACAGCTCTTTGAAATGTTGCTAGTGCATTACATTAACCAAAGGGAAGCACTATGTAAATAAACGTTCCCCAGGGACAAGTGAAGGTAGTTTTATCTTGGTCTTTAGGAGCAATCTGAATCTGATTGTACCCGCTAAACCCATCCAAGAAGGAGAAGAACTTCTTCCCTAATAGGGTGTCGAGTACTTGATCAATAAAGGGCAAGGGAAAGTGGTCTTTTTGTGTGGCTTTTTTCAGCTCCCTATAGTCGACACAGAATCTCCATTTACCATTTTTCTTGGGTACAATTATGAGCGGGGAGACCCACTCGCTGTCTGAAATAGGATATATAAATCCTGCTTCCAAGAGTTTCTAAATTTCTTCCTTCACTATGTCCCTAAGATTGCGGTTCATTCATCGTTGAGCATGACACACAGGCCGGGAGTCACTTTTAATATAAATATGATGGGTGCACATGTTAGAGGGAATACCCCTAATGTCTGTATACTCCCAGGAAAATGCCCCCTTGTGTTCTTTTAAGAGACTGATCAGGTGCTTCTGTTCATCTAAGGAGAGCCTGGGGTTAATATTCAAGGTTTTTCCAGACTCTACCTCAATGGGAATACTTTTCAAATTTTTCAATGCTGGGATTATGTGTGTGTCACCGACTAGTGCTTCTTCTGTGAGATTTTCTTGTTCTTCCTTACCCAAAGCAATGTTCAGAATTTGATAAACTTCTTTATTGACTGAGGTGGGTTCACTGATGAAGTTGATAATGGTATCGTCTTCAGTTTCATCTTTAAAAGTTAAGGTTTTCCCTATAGTTAATAATGGTTGAACACCCTCCTCTTCCTCTAGCTCCATCCAAAAAGAAGTTTCAACTTCTAGACTCGGCTGAGCTGGAGGATAGAGAGTGAGGTTCTTAGTCTCGGTGCCATTTGATATGGTCATAGACCCAGATCGACAACTAATGCAAGCATCAGCTGTGGCCAACCAAGGCCTTCCCAGGATCAATGGGTGTCCTCCCAGCTGCGACTTAGGTTGTAAAACCAAGAAGTCAGCAGGATACTCCCAAGAATCAACTGAGATAACGAGATCATCTAGAATTCCTTCAAGTTTAATGGTGGATCTATCTGCTAGTTCTAAAATAGTGGGGGTCGGCCTAAGATTAGTGAGCCCAAGTTTTCTTACAGTCTCGATTGTCATGACATTAATCGCTACTCCTAAATCTACTAGTGCTTTGGGTATCTGTGTATGCCCAATCTACACAGTGATAGTGGGATTCCCAAGGTCATCATACTTGGCCAATAGGGTTTTTCCTGTTATTAATGCAGATAATTTCCCTATGACGTGGACAATGGGAGGATCTCTGGGCTTCCTCCCTGGTTTCTTTGTGCACAGGTCCCGAACAGTTCTAGCATAGATAGGTACATCTTGAAGAGCTTGAAGGAGGGGAAATTTTAACATAAAGATTCTTTAACTCTCCTAAGATTTTAAACTGGGGTTGTCCCCCTATCCTTGGAAGCATTAATCTCTCAGGATACGGTGGTTGCCTAATCGGCTGGGTAGGCTGCGTATCGCTGGATTTATGATTTTGTGTTTTAGCCGTCCCATTTGTGGGATGTTCAACATCTTCAATAATGGGGGTTGTATCGGATAGATGGTGTGGATTCATCCCTTATTCATGTACAGAGGGTGGGACATCTTCTATGATCACATGCTCTACTATTTTCCCTGACTGTAAGCGAATATCGTTGCAAGGCACGGGAGAAAGGGAGTAGGAAGGCATGTTGACAGTCTCAAATTGATGGACTATTTTATTGTTTGGGTTAGGATGAGGTTGAGCAGACAATTGAGGTTGTATTGGTACATTAGGGGCATAATTATTCTGTAACTGTAGCTGTGACTACTGATGAGGGTATTGAGGATATTGAGGAGGATATGGTTGTTGTTCATGTAGAGGTTGTTGAGGAAACTGGTTTCTTGGATGGAAATTCCTCCATCTAGGCGACTAAGAAGTTGGTTGGTGTGGTGGTTGTGTCCAGGGATTCCATGAGTTATAATTTTGCATTGAAGGTTGAGAAGGGTTCCACTGAGAATAAGATGAAGGGAATTATGTATTTACATTTTGCATATTATTCCAATTGCTCATATTATTCAAAAATGGAAACGAGTCCTGGGTCATACCTTGGTTTCGAGGTTGCCAAGGTTTCTTTTGTGCAATGAAGTAGGCCAGTTCCACCTCTGGAGTTGATGCCTGCAGAACAACCTTCACTTGGGGAAGTGAGGGGCATTCTTTTATGTTGTGGTTCAACTCGCAGAGCTGACACACTTCTACCTTGTCAAGTGGGCACTTCTTCAGAGGGTGGTTCTTTCTACATCGAGGGCAGAACACACCTAGCGTGAGGTCCTCTACTGCCTGCTTTTGCTTTGCCCTCAGGATGTCGATTTCTGAGGAGATAGAGCTCATCATTTCTGTTTTAAAATTTTTAAGGAGGTTTCCTATCTCTACACAGGTGGCTCCTCCATTAGATGACTTCTGAGTTCTGTCGAAGACATCGCATTCTAGCTTATCCCATTTGTCCTGCCTGTTATTCCTGGAAGATCCCCTGGAGTACCTTTTGCATAATTCCACAATCTTTTCGAAAGAATCCTTGGAGATATCCCCCTTTCCTAACAGTTTTAACATATCTAGGCAATCATCCCTAATCATGTGAAGCAGGATTATATTGAGCACATCTAACCCCATGTTCATCTATCCAGCTCTTTGCACATTGTATAAGAGCCTTTCTACAAAATCTTCCAGACTCTCGTCTTCCTTCTGCACCATTTTGAACAATTCTTCTCTTTTTTCTTTGGTGTTGCAATATTCCTGATATTTCTCCAAGAACACCTATTTCATCCTGTCCCAATTAGTGACAATTCCACCTCCTAGGCTCATGAACCAGCGTAATGCATTGTCCTTTAGAGTGGCAGGGAAGAGCTTCAGCTTTTGTGCATCGGTGACATAGTCGTAGCTACGACTGAGGATATCAAACTCGAAAAGAAATTCATCTGGATCCTCTACCGCTTTTCCATGAAAGCGAGGCAACACCGATGGTGATATATTTTTCATAGGGGCTGTCCCTTCTGGCTGCTGAATTGGGAATTGAAGTGTAGCCACCGTTCCTTCAGGAAGGGAATGATCTTCATGATGATGGTTTTCCCCCATTGCCTCTTCCTCATCAGATTCGTGTCTGTTACTCATTCCTTCTTCTATTTTCTCTTCTTTGTTCTTCTCTTCGTTTGTTCCTTCGTTCCTCTCCTCGTTCTTTTCTTCATTCTTCTCCTCGTTCTTTTCTTCGTTCTTCTCCTCGTTATTTTCTTCGTTCTTCCACTGATCAACAATATTCTGGTGGAACTGTGTCCACTCTTATTCAGTTACAACCTTCCCGTAAATGTGGTAGATTGGGCTTCTACCAGCAGGTCCAGTTGTACCAGCTTTGTCCTCTCCTATAGGGATATCTGAGGAAGTCATGGCTTCTCATGTGTTCTCCATTGTGGACCCTGGCGTTGGCGCCCCAGGATCGATAGGGCTTCTTTTGATAGGCGTTTCCTGATAGCAAGCCCTGGTGGATGAATCAGTTTTGTCAACAAGATCATCAATGAATGTCCTTCTGCCCAATTGTGGACCTCGACCGCGACCTCGACCACCTGCACTGTTAGTATTTTGTGGGGTTTTGGGAGTCGAAATATGATCACGCTTTACCCTTCTTGTATTCATGCAACCCAAATGATTAAAACAAAAAATGGAAAAGAATGAATAGAAACAATTACAGGATGTAACTAATGATGGTGTTTAATCTTTATCCTTCCCCGACAACGGTGCCAAAATGTCAAGCACCCAATACGCAAGTGAATTACAACTAACATATAGAGTGTACAATATTTATTGTCAACCCAGGGAAGTCTTGTATTTCAAGGATAACATGCACAATATATGCTTAAACACGAAATTACTGTAATTGAACAATCATATTCTCTGTTTGGCTATGCTCATCCCAAGAATCTAATTAATCTAGTTACCTTCTAAGGAATGCAATCACAATTACCTTCTGTTGTTCTTAATCTAAGAATGGAAAGATAAAAGTCACATCTAAATTCCAGTTGCAGATAAAGGGAAATTCTGTTCAAACCACTTAATGATTAACTCAACTATCTAATCTATTTGTCATAGGAATCCAAAGACATAAATTGAATATTGATCTAGGGATTCGAAATACAGAAATTGAGTTCAGCTGTTCTATGAAATTGAAGTACAAGAATGAAATTCTGTAATCATAAAAATAAGAGACAAGCTGCAAAGATTCATGGAAACAACAACTAAAATATCTAAGAATGAACAGAGCTGTTACAGTTACCACACGAATTGCATAAGGAATAATTACCTACTTAGTCGACTGTCACACCATGCACTACCGGTATCCAAGAGATGCAATCACGACACACTGTAAATCCACACTTGTTACAGCTTCCTATGAAGAAATAAAATTAACCTAACATCACACAACAAAATAATTGAAAATGCCTAATTTAACTCAACAATCCCTGTGGAAGGTGGGCCCAGCCTTCACATAGAGATGCTGGCTGAACACACATAAAACCTTTAGATCAGAAGTAACTCCTTGTATTAAAAGATAGAGTGATTACATAACTCCCCCTCACAGCTAATAGAATGAATTGATTATATGTTCAACAACCCCTAGTTCGAAATAGTTCTCCATATTTATACAATGCAAATCACAACATCCTATCCTATTAGGGGGCAGCCATGAAGATCTCTGATCTTCAGGCGCCCTAAATGACAACAGCTGTTACAAACGTGGCAGGATGAAAAATAGGAAATATAGGAAAACTGTTAATCACCCCAGGAGTGACGATATCTTCATATTACAGCTATACACGAGTAGCAACGCATTATTGACCTCCAAGTCTGATGCATTCTATTACAGCCACCTTGGCACAGCTTTGTCCGAGATATCGCACTGGAACCACATTCCTTGGGTAATGATAGGATGGATGGGGATCAGCTTGAGCATGAATTCCCATCCCTTTCGTAGCATGTTCAGCCCAATCTTCCTGCAGTCCATATATCTCAAAATACCTTTATAAACCATCATATGTTAGCGCATTGAGAGATATGAAGCCTTAATTATCACAATCATAAGTATTAATAAAATAAAACAATGACCAATCATACCTTGGTGGTTTGAAGAGTAAAGTGGGGGTAAAATGTTTATTTGGCATGCTCAATGGGGTAGGATAGAACAAGAAGAGGTAATTAAGGATGGTCAAAAGAGGCCATTTCTGGGCCCAACGGATTTATTGATAATTGAAGGAGTACAATTTTAATAGACACGGTGCATTTTTCCATGGCAATTGTGTTTTTTTCAACATTGAAGAACATTTACGGGCACTTGGCAAGCATTTATCATGGGATATGGGAATTCATTCGGATAAACCATCTTACTAGGGCATGTTTTTTACCTATGTTGTTGTGCATTTTTAGTTACAGTGAAAATATTAGTATATTATAACAAGGAGCCTTTTTAAGCTATGAGAAAGGAGAATACATTTGTGATTGGGGAAAAGGTTTAAAAAACTATAACGCATCGTTATCGTATATCCATTAATTCAATGCAAGCATTTTCTAGGAATGCAATGCATTTTTCTCAAAGCTAGCGTGCATTTCTTGAATTTGACATGAATTTCAATGAAATAGCAATTTTGATATACTAGTAGTGAAATGCAACTATGGAATGCATTATGAACATACAAGGTGGTACATTATGTGGGATAATATATCTAAGTTACGTTTGTTTAGTTTAATAATTCATATATAGATGATGGTGTAGACTTTTCTTAATTATGGAAGGCATTTTTTGACAATGTGAATGCGATTTTTCTCCTATGGATGATAACTTTGATGGTGTGCATGATGTACCTATGATTCATAAGGCATGGAAACCATTATATGAAGGATTAGGGACAAATCTTCTCTCTATTATTTTATTGTGTTAAATTGAAAGTATTGAATGGTTGTTAGACTCCTATCTCACACAAATCCTAATGTATAAATATAATTCTTCATACATGAATAAACCATGATCAACTATAGTCAACCATATGTGTTAGTAGTCATTATTGTTAGGAAATAAAATACACAATAAGCCAAGACACAGTTAAAATGAAGAAGGTTTTTACCTCAGAAACCCAAATTGGGAAAACTAACAATAATAGATATATTACCCTTAACCACTCTGGCCATCATCAAACACTCTTAGGCACCTTACAATGTATTTACTCAAGCCCTTAAGTATGCTTCATCACATGCAATACAATGGGACACCAAAAAACCACCATGGGCCCATAAACCACCAACAATAGACCCATCTTTGACTTTTTTACCAAGTCAAGTTTAATTTAACATCCTTCCTTTAAACTTGACTTGGGGTAATCACCAACCCAGCTTAAAGTTTTAACTTAGTATCTGAGAATAGAACATGCCCCCCTTCTTTAGTCTACCTAAATCTACATCTATACTTTTCATAGGTGAATCAACGAAGCTAGGGGTATGAGAGCCTAACCAGGTCTTACAACGGTATGCCCATTTACATTATGAACAAATTCCAACTACATAAAAAATTATTCTAGTGAATTGATAACTTCTTATTGACATCTTCCATGTGCTCATCCTCAATTTTTACCATGCCTTTCTAGTAGTATTTTAGTGATGGTTCACATACCCATGAACAATCACTTTAACTTATGATATTCAATGCATTCATTTAGTTTTCCATCGACCAATGTATGAGTATCTTGGGTTCAATGAAAGCAACCATATATTCCAATACATTTACATTTTCCTTCAACCTTGCTCTGATACCAATTACTAGGAAATAAAATACATAATAAGAAAACACCGACACAATGAAGAAGGTTTTTACCTAGGAAACCCAATCTGGTCATCACTGACCACTCTCATGCACCTTAAGATGGATTTACTCAATCCCTGAAGTAGGCTTCATCACATGCAATATGAAGGGAAAATGCCATGGGACACCCAAAACAATGGGCCCACAAATCACCAAACCCATCTTCAACTCTTTTATCAAGTCATGTTTAACATAATAATTAGATAATGGTTAGTAGTCAATCATTAGAGTATAGTACACCATTGAAAACCATGTGAAATTGAGGTAAACCATATTAAAGCACCATTACTAGGATAATGTGTCAACAAAAGTAGCCATTGACATAATATGGCTACATAAAACTACATGGAAATATATAGTCAACCATTGTCATCCATATTTATTAATGGCCTCTATGTCAAAGGGTGGTCAAAGGTCAGTGATTGGTTAGTGGGGAATCCTTAACTATGGACAAATATATTCAACTATTTTCATTGTGTTCATCCATATTCAATCATCATTACAATGTTATCATTTAATGCTCTATATATGGTTGAGTAGTTTCAACCATTTATATAATAGTTTAGTCAACCATAGTTAACCATAATTCGTCGTGTTTTTTAATGGTGATAGGTTATTGGAGTAGCATCAACCTTTAAAAACTATATGAAACCATGATCAATCAAAATCAACGATCATTAGTATGTTAGGGGTCGATGGTTTATATGTCGGTGAGTATCATCACCCAATAACATCATAAAGATCACAATCAACCATGGAGACTCTATAATCAACCATGTTCAACCATATTTTTTAGTGGTTATTATATCATGTGTTAGTCATTGGTTAATTTATTAGCATAAATTGTTGATAAATATACAAAACACAATAAATCAAGAATAATCACTATATATCATCATTATTGAGTCATCATACTTACTTTTGGGCTTCTTCTGTGCATCGTTTGTTTAGAAAACATCAAGAAAAGTCCTTATTAATATATTCCTATTGATTCTCTTTGAAAATAGGATTATTGGGAAAACCAACGTTGGTATATGTTTTCAAATCACCTATTCCCTTAAGGAATTTAAATTGTCACTAGAGACCACATAAATGGGTAGGGAAAAGGATTGGGTTTTATAATTTTATTTTCATGTTTTAAAGTGGGATCCTTGTGGGAATGAGGTGTTACAAATTTGTATTCAACATTGTGATCTAAATGTTTTGGTTCAATGAATGGATGCAAGTAGAGCCATGTTCATCACAATAAAGGCATATATGTGTATCCAATAGATACTTAAGTTTAGGCTTCTCAAGTGCACCAATGTTTTTTGAAAAAATCAAACACCACCCTTCAAAATATCTTGATATAGTTTATCTTCAATAATAAGGTTATTAAAAAAACATCATTATATCTTTCCAAGTCATCCATGACCTCAATGATAAAGTATAAGGCTTAGGTAATCTAATTAAATGACAATTAGTTTATAAAGTGTAATGGTGTAATGAAATAAGAACTACCTTATCGATTCCATAAAAGGGGATCAATATAATTGTATGAATTGTGTTAGTTTTTCAT
>LPNX010730607.1:51121-73543 GCA_001517045.1 Pseudotsuga menziesii | reverse complement strand
AACATGGGGCTAAGGAGAACAAAAAATTAAACCCTAACCCAAAGGAATTTACACCAATTAAAAGTATACAAATATAAAATACCCATAGAAAAGGATTGTTGCCCAAACAACTCCACTACATCAATTATGTTTCCATATATGTATTTATTAATGTTTTCTTGTATGTACATGTATGTATGAAGATCCAACTTTTTGTGTTTTAAACCATTCTCATGAAAGTTAAATAATATATATATAATGAAATCTAGACTAAGAAGGAAAGAGTAAATTTAAATATTTTAAAAGAAGGGTAATTTTTCAATAAGTTGTTAATATCATTACTGGGATACATTTGTTGGGTAAAATTTAGTTTGTTTTTTTTAAATCGGGGGAATTTCAACACAAGACCTTCCATTTACAACCAATTTCAACAATTCCACTTTACCACTTGCTCGGCAAGGGATGACTAAATTTAAAAATTTAAGAGAAGGGTAATGTTTTAAAAAGCTGTTAATATCATTACTGAGATACATTGATTGGGTAATGATGCATTCATTGGGTACACATTAAGGATCCTATTACTCCAAATTTGAATGGTTTCTTCCATATTATTAAATTGTCTTTCACCACAAATTTGAAAGTGGTTTTGATTTGAGGCATTTTAAAATATTTCATTACTTTAAGACTTTTAAAAAATTCTTACAAAAATTGAATAAAAATGGAAGCATATTCCATATGTCCACAACATTGTTACCACAAATGGAATGGATAGAGTTGTTTCCTTTGAAAACGATCTAGAAATGACAATGTGACGAAAAACATTGTTTTCTATGGTTGTTTTTGTTTCTAAAGGATGGAACTTTTTTCTTACAAAATGATGGTTGTTTCTTAGGGTAGTTTCTAGAATTTTGAGCACGTGTTTTGGGAAACGTCGATCCATATTTATGTTAGAACGAAATGAAAGAGGATATATAGAACCACATGCATATATCACAATGCTACAATAAACTCAAATTCTATTAACTGAATGAAACAAAACATACTATAAAATAAAAGCAACTAAACTAGTGGTAGTTTAATCTCTGAAAAGAGATGTGACGACTATTCCCATTTTTGGCAAGTTGATTACAAAACAGGGTTGAAGGGTCTTTTCATCATAAGCATGAGGGGGGCCCACACAAATATGGTCTCCAAAACCATTGCAACTAGATCACCGTAGTAAAAAAAATACATAAGCGTGCACATGTTCATGGAATCTTGCACATGCTCCTCGTTTGACATTCCCCAACCTCCATATTTGCAAAGCAACAAGATCATGCCCACATGTATAGTACATTCCCATCTCTACCACATACACATTAGGAGCACACACATGGTCTTGATAAACATAAGACAGGGCCAGAGGGTTGTTTATTGTTAAACAACACTACAGCTAATCAGTGGTAATAATCCATGCCTTAATATACCATGAGCACACATGTGCTACAATCCAACTCAACACCTGGGCACTAATCTAAGCATATAAGATATGCCATCCAACTTTCCAAGGGGGGAATTCAAGCATCTAGCTAGGTAAGTAAATGTTTTCTTTATTTCTTGTTGTTTTATTAATTATTTATTCAAATTTTAATAACTAATAAATTGAAAACATTTTTTTAAAAATTTGTAGAGCATTTTTAATCCACTTGCAATGGAATCCAATGAGAACCAACAACTTAAATAAAACATTAACCTAGAATCCAATGAAAACAAACAGTCACAAGAAAATGTTAATCTAGAACTAAATCAAAACCCATAACCTGCTATGGCTTTGAGTGGATGACAATAGACAGTATGACACCAAAAATCAATCCATTCTCAAGTATGCTAGATACATAAAATAAAATTTATTCACTAAGGGATAAGAACTGTACCTGAACTGGATGTCCGAAGATGACCACAGTTAAGCTCTTGATCAAAACTTATCCCTACACTTTGTCCTCAACAAAAAATAGATATATAAGAATGATATATAAAGTGTTAGTATATACTCTAGCATATTCAATTTAAACATGTATAAAAAGAAATTACATTAATGGATAAAAATATTCGTAATTGCACATGAATTGGAAGGCAAATGTATATTTATATTAATGTAAATAGAGATACAAAATGACAACCTCTATCGGCACCTTGTAAAAATCAAGAAATCGAGTCCTTGCACCCGGGACTACACCACTTCAATCCTCCATAATGACAAGCTTCAGAAAGAGAACTTAGAGGGATGTCCCGTTCAGGTATGAAACAACAGTTGAACTGTAAGTTGGGTTGTATAATTTTTTTTGGGTTTGCCAACATATTGAGCACTTTATTTTTCGAGAGGGTACTGAATCTTAGCCCTAGAGTTGAGATCTTTTCTCACAGCCTACGAGATGCATCCCAAGAAAGTTGGACACATGTGATGCAGAGGTTAGGGGGACATAGGGCACCCACTCCTTTCCCACCTCACTTTTTCCACTTGTTCCAACAAAATATCACTACCATAGATGACTATCCCTATGACGCGATCAAATTTCGTGGAGATCTAGACATGCCACTACCACCAGGGTCTTCATTTAGAGATATTGGTAACATCCTGGCATATTGTTTTTGACTTATTTGACTTATTTGTATTTTTTTAAATAAGGAAATAAAAAACATGCATTTGGTGGTATGAAGTACTAACACTAGGTTTATTTGTGCATATATAGCTCTGCGACAACTGGATGGATTCCCAAGAGATTGACGTAGGGGATGAGGAGATGAGATGATTGGTATTGACATTGAGCAGACATTACAAAACATAAATGGAAACATGGACCGATTGACAAACATGATCCCCATGGTGAAAGTCAAGGGTTTGCTTGAGGCGATGCAAAGGCATGTGTTTGGCGTATTCTGTAAGTGGGTTAGGTTGTTCAGGAGTTTGGAAAATGTTGTAGTGTGTTACTATGACCATCATCCAAACCCATACGCATAGATTCTAGGATGTTCATTTTATAGAGGCCATATATATTTTGATGGCTTAAAGCCCCATTTTTGTACTATGATACCATTTTTTGGAACACTTATTCGGAAATAAAGGCTTATAGTGATCGGTTTGATATATACACATGTGTCTGAATTTGAATGTTTTATGTACTTACTTCTTTAATGATGAGACAAATTCCAATCTAAAACGTAATTTGCGTATGAATAGGAAACATCATTATAATGTCTATGTATGTGAATGTATGTAATGTAATCAAACTGCCACTCAAATTACAATCTTACCTGTAAGAATATTTTCATTAACATAGGATATATAATATGGTACATGCAATTCAATTGTGACACAACTAACTGCGAGTCCAGGAGAACTTCAAGATATTGAATGCCATTCAAAATGATATTGCGTAATATTTCAATCACAACTCTATATTCAACAACATTATTTGAATATGGTCAGAGATATACACCTACTGAAGACACTGGTTGATCCTCAAGTGTGTAGATAACCCAAGAAACTGAAACTAGGTTCTAGGTGTGATGACTGGCACTCTGAGCAAATCCTAAGTATATCAAAGACTTTGTCAACATCTTCCAAAGAATAGGAAGCATGCCAACAAAATGATAACACTACATGGGAACAAAAAATAATGCACAGACTGTAAAATAACATATAAGTTACCAACCTAAGTTGAATTTCAAGCATAGTACTTCTTAAGGTAGAGCCCATTTCTAGGATTCGTTAAGCATTCCCTTCATAGTCCTATAACTTGTGGGAAACTTTCTCTAGGACATTGTTCACAATGTAAGGCCCATGCCACATGGGGTTGAACTTACCCACCCCTAATGGTTTTCTATATTGGTCATATAAGAGGGCCAAGTTACCTTCACTATAATGATGGTGACATACAAGCTTATCGTATTGGGCCTTGACACAGTGCTTATTTCTCTCTAGAACGACTACAACATCCCGATGCTGCTCATCCAAACGCTATAAGTGGACTGAACATTCTTCTAACTCAGAAGTGGTAGGTAAAACCTCTATTCCTAGCTTCAATGAAGGGATCTCGCATTCAACTAGTAAAATTGTCTCCACCCCATGCACTAGTTGATATGGGAAAAATATAGTGGAAGTCTTAATAGTGGCTCAGTAATCCCACAAAGAATGGTGTAACATGATGAGCCAATTTTTTTTTGCTTTGTCAGATGTTTTTTTGTAAAATGGCCTTAAGGTATTTATTAACATCCTTGACCCCATCATTCGCTTGGGGGTAGTAAGAATAAAATTTTTCTTGCTTATACCCTAATTTAAAGGCTAGTTCCGCCATCATCTTGTTTTGAATGTGTCTTCCATGGTTAGTGTCAATATCCTTCGAGATCCCAAACCATGTGATAATCTGAATGAATACGAAATGAGCGGAAATATCACCATCATATTTAATCATAGGCATAACCTCTTTCCATTTCGTGTAGTAATCTATGGCCACAATAATGTGGTGGTTCCCGTAGTAGATGCTGGGTTGCAATCCATAAAATGCATCCCCCACTTGATGAAGGGACCGATGGTAATAATTAGGTGTAACAGGGCAGGATGTGAGTGCATGTTCCATACAAACACCTGGAAAGGGTGGCATCGCTTTATCACATTAAAGTAATCTTTAAATATCGACGAACAATAATAACTAGCTCTTAATATTTTCTGGGCTGTAGCGAATCTTAGGGTATTTTTTAAGGATTCTAATATTATACTTAAGTATAGTATTTTAGGCAGTTGTTTTGGATTGAAAAAAGCATGTTTATAGATAGGTAGACGAATATTAAATATGAAACATAAAATTAACACTGAAATGTGTAAATTTTTGCGAATATTATGATTAAAAAAAATATTTTATGTAAATATAGGCGATATTAGACACTAAAAATGACCAATTAGCGAATTTATTTTTTGAAAAAAACCCAAAAAATAGCCAATTGGTGAAATTTCGCCCCTAAAAATTACCCTCGTAGCAATCCTAGATAACTGACCACCACACAATCCACCATGGAAATCATTAAGCACAACCTCAGCCTCATCATGGGTCAAAAAATGATGCAAAATCGATTCTACCCCATGAAGATACATAGTTTTTATCGATAATGAAAGAGTTCTTAGAGTTATGACATAAGAATCGATGTTCATCCCTTGAGATATGAGGGGGAACCTTCAAAGTATGAAGATAGAAGATAATATTTCCATACCAAGGGTTTGTAGATGAAATGAGAAAAAAGTGTTCATCCATAAATGAGTCTTCATAAATCATATCTTCTTCCATACTAGGGAGATCTATCATTAGCTCAACAAAACCTAACAACATCTTCAATTTCTCCGAAACAAATCTGAGGTCGAATTCTTGCAAATTAATAACAATCCATTTATTATGATCCCCCTTATCATCCACCTAGTCAAGAAAAATTGAAATGGATTGATATGGGATATAACCATTGTTTAACGAAGAAAGATATAATGTCTCAAATGTTGGACTGCATGGACGGTTGCTAAGGCTAATTTCTCGAAGTGACTATATCAAGGTTCCGCATCATTAAGATTTCAACTAAGATAATAAATAACATGCTCATGGAGCTCATCATCTTCTTTATCTTGAACCACACCAATCATCTCTTGACATGCAGAAACATATAACAAGAAGTCCCTATTATAGTCAGGTGGACTAAGTATGGGGGTTGATGTCAAGGATTTCTTAAGAGCGTCGAAGGACTCTTAGGCTTGTTGATTCCACAGGAATGGAGTATCCTTCTTCAACAAGTGCATAAATCCCTCGATCAAACTGACATAATTGACAACAAATCGAAGTATGAAATTAACATCCCTTGGAGACTCTCAAGGTGTGTAATTGTGCACGGGACATACAATCGTAGTATTGCCCAAAAATTTGGTGAATCAATCCTAATCTCGTCCTTAGAAACGATGAATCACAATTACCAGCCATCCCTAACAAAAAATATGCACATTTTAGAGTTTAACCGAATTTGATAACGATGACATATTTGAAATACCAAATGCAAATGATCTAGATCATGCACTCTCAACTAAGAGTAAGAATCTAAATCATTCAGACAAACTTCGATAATACGTTTAAGGTTGTGAAAGGAGAAGGTCATATCCTGGTGAAAAGTAGCTCCGACATTTTTCAGGACAAAAGGATTTTTCGGTATGAGAAGGTACCAAAAGTACACATAAATGAAGTTTTATGTTGATCCTCGGGTTTAATTTGGATTTGATTATATTCTGAAAATTCGTCCATAAACGAGAATATGTCACTTCCTACACACTCATACAAAATCTTATCAATGAATGGCGAGAGAAAGTTATCTTCTGAAAAAGCCATATTCAGGTCTCTAAAGTCGGTACATACACAAATACTCCCTTTCTTCTTATCAACAAGAATGGGGTTGGATAGACATCGGTTAAGGGAACTAGATAGATAAATCCAACTTTAAGCAACCTTTCTATCCCAAACTTAAGAGCAAATGCTTGAGGAGGGTTCATCGCACATAAGTGTTGCCGAACATGTTTAGTATTTGGATAAGTTTTCATTTCATGTTCAACAATGCGGGGATAGATACCTGGAATTTCATCATATGACCAAGCAAATACATCACAAAATTATTTGAAGAGCTTGATGTATATTTTAACTTCAGAGGGTAAATAATTAGCACTGATGCAAACGTTCTCAAATATACTATGAATATTAGAAATGTTGATCAAAATAATTGTAGATATATTCACCATGTTTCCTTCTACATATATTCCATGAGTGCCTAATGGGATCCTCAGATGACCAACATTATCTCTTAAGGTCATCCTAAAGTCATCACACTCGATCCGTTCGAGCTTTGGTAGGAAGTAAGATCGATTATGCATCTCGTCCAAAGGCTATTATGGACTATTCATGGCCTCAAGAATAGATTCATCCGAAGGAAAAGTGTCATCAAGGTAATCATGTGAGCATTATGATACAACTTCCCAAGCATGTAGTGCAAAAATATCCTCCTTTTCCTTCTGTGAAGGGGAAGGACCAAGATCCATAGTAAGATCAAGTATGTCTTAATAAGTGGCCTCTGCTGTAGACAATTAGATTTCTACCCTGGTAGGTATAGTTTCTTCGTCCAAAGTACTCAAAGAAGGAAGATTCCATGGGTCATCCAAATACGTGGTGCAAAATGGGAACGAACTCAAAGGTGATGTCACACCACTAGGAGCAATACTAATAGCTAAAATTGGTGCCAAAATATTAAAACTTCTCATTAACGAAGGATACATTTCAACACCAACATTCTCAGTTGTCAGCTGAGAATTATCAATGGTCAAGATAGTAGGTCTCGATGATGCTGATGAACCTGAATTATCAAACGACAGTTGATCGATTGTCACGATCATATATTCATAATGGAATCACATGAAACAGAATGTAGAAAATATGATCTCCATCATAGAATAAATCCACTTTCATCCCAACATAATATTGTAGTCCAGGGCCGCATCAACTACCTCAACTTTGACCGACATGGTATTTCCTCCAAACTAGACTAGAAGTTGGGGAATAACGTGATGCACTCTGATTGAAGGTCCATCAAATGATGCTAGTATAGTCATATATTTGGACAACATGGGAGAAACCAAGCCTTTCCAACAAGCCAAATACCTCATGGAGGTTGCAGAACCTTCATTAACAAATGTGTGTTTAATGGTGTTTTTTAAACACTCCATATGGACTTAAAAAGCCACATGGTAAGGAAAGAGAGAATGGATATCATGAGTCTGAAATATAACCATAGTGGATCCATTCGGGCTAGCTACCCCAAGAGAAAATAAAAATAATCTCATTTGTGAAGAACAAGTCTAAAGTACTTCAAGAATCAACATCGCACAAGGATTCTAGCCCAAATCCTGAATGATGGAATAATACTTGGAGGCTCGGGCATTAGGATTGTGCCCCTAATCCTTTAAGACACCTTTTTTATGCATGGTATACCTTTAGGATTGTCAATTTTCAAAGAAATCTTGGGAGGTGGAGGCTCTTTACCCATGTTGACTTGTGACAGGCCATAGTCTCATGAACAAGTCACAAGATTGGTTGTTCACATCATGTTTATACAACCCTCACCACCTTAGACATATAGCGGGTTTTGATTCCCACCATAAATCCTTACAGTATTTGAGGTCCTTGAAGCCATATTTCTATTATGCGGAAGGGAATCAATCAAAATAGCTAGGCTCTATGCAATAAACTTTGAGGCATCCTCAATTTGATGAAACAAGTAGGAGAGATGGTCTCCCCGACAAAGCTTCCAAGGGAATTTGACCTTCGACTTAGGTTACTTCCCCCCCATCATTATCATCATTCTTCTCATAGTTTTGATTCTCCTTTCTATTCCCACCCTGCTTGTTATTTCTTCCCTTCTTTCTATTTCTCCTGGGTTGCTAGTTACCCTTCTTGTTTGACGATTGCACATAAAGTACATCTATCGATTGGGAGGTAGTGGATGAGGAGGTAGCTTGTCTAGCTATAGACTAGTTAATAGATAAATTATTCATGTTATTTGTAACATGGTTGAAAGCTTTGGTACTTATGGATCCAACAATGCCATCGATATGTGGCATGGGTTTCAATTTAGGATCAGTGTTTAACAATGGTGCATCATGTATAATCTCATAAAGAATCCCAAACTAAGCATAAATCAAATCTAACTATTAAGATCTAAAGATAACATGTTCCTAAGTAGTCACTCCTGATGTCGAGACATCCTTCACAATATATAGTAACAAATAATTCAAGAACCATTCCAATAAAAAAATGGGTTGAATGTTGGCCTTAATCAACCTCTTTCATCTATGCCATTCTTGAATGTGATCATAGATATGGGTGGGATTATCTTTCTAAAATGTCAACAAGAAGTCGGTGCCGGTAGCTAAAAGAGGTTGAGGAAGACCATGAATAATTCATTGAAGGTTCGATAGGTTCTCCTAGAAAACTCTATATACCATTTCACTACAGAACCTATGATGGTGTGTTGAAATAGTCGTAGTCGAACAGAATCATGATTCAGTGAGTTCTAAGAGAGCCACAAATGAAATGTAGTAACATTATCATGAAGATCCTTTCCTTTCTTACCCTCAAACTTTTTTATATCCGAAGTAAGTTTGGCTAGGAAAAGGAGCCACATTGGATCATGAGAGGATGGGTCATTTATAAGCTTTGATTGGTCAAGAAGATTCCAAGTGTCTGAAAAAGGGAGTCTTGGACATTGTGCCATTTGGTTCCACACTCCCTAGAAATATTGGTTCACATAGGGTTGATTTGATAAAGGAAATGGAATTGAACGATAGGATAGGAGCCTCCTCCCATATGGCCCATATAAGGCTGCACGGGTGTTTTGTATTAAGATATTTCCTAAGAAGAAGAAACCATATAACCATAGTTATAAGACTGATAGATCGGTTGACCCCCATCCATTTAAGGAGGTAAGTAACCTCCAAACACAATTGCACCAGATGTGGAGGGAAAAACATAGTTAAATGGATCATATCTTCTCGAGGGGCCATGCGAGACATAGGGAGGGTTTTTCATAAGGAAGGAATTCAAAGGAATCAGTGCGGTGGATGATGGGACATAAGATGGAATCTAAAATATAAACCAAATAGTCATGTATCCACTACCACCCCCAATGGAATTAACACTGGTGTTAAGACCGGATAAAGGAAGTGAAGACCTTCTGTCAAATGGAGTAGAAGGTGGAATATGACAACTTCTGAGTTGATGCGCAAGGTAAGGGGTTATCTTTCCCCCCAATACAACAATAGGGTCTACACTAGAACCTGGGGCGGGTGACGGGATGCTAGAAGTGATGTTTGGAAAGCTGAACATAAAAGGACCTAAGCTTATAGGAACTGAATGAATCTCAACACTCGACCTCTCGAAAAAAAATCTCCATTCGATGGCTATAAAGTCTGAAAAAATCACTCATGTAGTATGGAAAGAACCAACCCCATCTGGGTCAGTATAAACCAGGGTTCCAGAAACCATATAGTAGATGAAGGATGAATATGAACAATTCCTACCACCATTCCATATGATGGGAATGGAGAGAACTATGGTGACTCTGAAGTAGTACTTATGTAAAATCGGTATAGGAATTTTTGTGAAAAGAGGTTGCCTAAAATGTCTAACCCTCTTACGATGAGGGGGTGGAGGATCGTAATGTCGTAATATTACTAAATGTTGAAATCAGTTAGGACACTCACACAATAACCTCTGCATGCACCCCTTGCAATACCTAGGTAAGAAAACTAAGGTCACCCCAATATAATCAATGCTTATGCAGATAGTTTGTAGACAACATCTACTGTATGGGCAAGGTAACAAAGCCTGAAGCTTGAAAGAACCAAAGGTACCTCCAAATCCCTCAGATATGAATACGATCCTGCAAATATATCTAGCAATCAACATTGTAATGGGGTTTTCACCCCTGTTATGTGCAAAAGCACCAGCCTTACATCAATGGGACAGTAAGGTAGAGTTCATGAAAGAAAGCTACAGTAATAAATGATATTAGTAAAATGAAATAAATAAACATATACGACTAAACTAAATAAAAGCAAATACATGGAAGTTAGACCTTCTTTATTTTGAAAATACGCCACCGTGGACATATCGGAAATGGTCCGCCTCTCCACAGGATGTTTTTTTTAGGTGGGTACGGAGAATGTCTCAACGTACTAAGTGGGAATGGCATAGAAACAGGATCTTGGAAAAAATGGCGTGTGAATACTTTGAGAGTGAAATGTGTCTCATCATAGTCACTGAATAAAATAATTGAAAAAAATTGTAAGAATATTTTGATAAAGACCTTCAAACTGTTTTAATAATATGTTTTTCATTTTTTTGAACTTTTCTCTCTTTTAGGGTTGGAACCTATTTAGATTTTTACGCTCTTTTTAGAGTTTTAGCCCTTTTTTGGGTTTTTTTGGCCCTTTTTGGAATTTTTGACCCTTGTTTGGGAGAGAATGAAGGTAAACCAAGGTAAATAATTATTTGTTGGACTTGAAATACAATTGTGAAGGTCAAAAGTAAGGGAAACATTATAGGAAAATGATGTATGTATGTGGTTTAGTCCATGTAGAGCTAGGTGAGCATTTTTTTGTGTTAATAGATTACCCCTTGATGTGTGAGGGTAGGAGCTCATCGCATGGCTGACAAACATCATAGGATCATGGGGATAGTGGAGAGAGTGGATACACCTATGGAGAAGCGATGCTTCCTCATTCGAACCAGAGTGTATCTTTGTTTTTTATTAATGGTTCCCATCAATGGGTGATTCTAGATATAATATGTGACATGTAAATGGACGAGGGGGGCATAGCCATGCTTGTAACAATGTCAAAAGAATAAAAAATGGGATCAAGGATCAAAAATATGGGAGTCAATCAGTATATATACAGCTAATGTTACATATTGGTAGCCTCGATGAGAGGTTGAATACAATGTTTATCTAAAGAACTGATACATAGGAACAATGGCACTCTCTTGGAATGCAACATCTTCACAACTGATTCTCTGCTAAATATGGAAGTGTACATAACTGGAGGGATTCCATGACGGGGAGTAAGAATCTCTGTGGTACAATTCGTCGCATCAATACTGGAGATACATGGAAGCACTGCATTGGGGATTCTAAACATTGTTTCCAATGCAACCCAAAAATCACAAGGGACATGAACCTGTCTCAATCCCCTAATAGACTCACCAATGTGCTAGAGTCATGTGACAATCAGGGTCTTCTATCAAATAATGCACGGACAAATACCCTATACGAGAATAAATGATGCGATGATGTAGCTGAAGTCGAGCACGTGAGACACAACCACCCTAAGAGGAACTAATGAGTCCTCTCAAGTGGTCAAAGTAACTCATCAATAAGGTGAATGAAACTAGGATATAGGGACCTCTTGGTCTATCCTCTGGAATAGCTTTGTTGATGTTGACAGAGGGAGACCTGCAACTAATCAAGGAAATAATGGTTCCTTGATGAGAAGCATGAGGGGGATAATCAAAGGTGTGGGACAATCGGGGGAATGACACACTGAATGGTGGAACATCGGCAGGGGAATACGGGGGACTCAAAAAATTCCTTTGTTTAGAGTATGACGATAGGGCTAACCTGGAAGAAAATGAAACTAACTCATGGGATAGGGGTCATAGATGTAATACAAGGAAGATAACTACAAATGGGAAATCCTAAGGGAGGTAACTAGAACATGACTACTCAGGGGATCCAAGGAAGACTCATCGCAGAATACTCTGAAAGGAGGTGACTCAATGGGGGAAATATGATAAACTATAATATATAGGGTGGCAGCAAAATACACCGTTATGACAAGATCTCGTGGATTTTTAATGACCTAAAGAAAGTAAATGCTCAATGGTGTTTTCATTTTTAGAGAGTCTGAAAACACGAAGAAGACTCCTGTGTGGTCTGCTTTTTGTATGTACTCTCGTGATTCCGAAAAGTGATAAAAGTGTGCATAGGAGAGCTCTCCCAACCTTTGGGGAAGGAACAATTATTTACTGTTTGTAGTCCAATTAGGCCAAAAAAGGTTAAACCGATACTGACTGGATGGTAATTCACATACTTTTACGAGCATGAATGAAACCAAGTTTTGTCGGCAATCTTTTCTTGATTAGAAGGGTGGAAAAGAGCTGAAAAACAACCCATGATGAGATTTTTGGTAAAGATTGGTCCCAATGCTCGAGAAAGCGTAAAATGATGCAAAGGGAAACATTGCTAGATTGAATGTGCCAAGGTGGTCCTTTTATTATCATAGTCTATATAGTCCAAAAATGGATATAAATGAGGCTACATAGACACCCTTTCAAGTACTTTAACGAGTGTGAAAGGAAGTAAGCATGCTCGATGATATTTTCATTATGTAGCAGTTAGAAAAGAGCTTAAGAGAAACTCCATAATTATCAATCGAGCAAGGGGGGAGTGTTCGATATTTGGAAAGAGGTTATGTTGTGAACATGGTTGAGAGGAATAAATGCATAAAACTATTTGGGCCCCCTTGCGGGACAATGGATGGTAGTAAAAAAGTCCAACTGTGCAGTATGGATGGATCAAATGGATCGTGAACATAGTAATACATACAAAGGGAGATTCACATGATGGAACGTAAATCATGGTGACTTCTGAGAAATGGTCAGGAAAATCATAGTGAGAGCACGAGACAAGGGTCTCATCAAAATATAGAGGATGGAAAATCCAACCCAATGGTGCAAAAGACATCTCAAACGAATTAATGATGACTCTCACTAGATTCTAGTGATTCTAGCCCTGGTGCAGTGGTGCACAAGTAAAAACTAGACCAAATGGATGCCTATGCGTATGGAGCTAGCTCAACGTACAAGTGTGATTTGCATGGTGGTATGCAAATTGACGTGACTCCAAGAAATGGTCTAAAGAATCGGTAAGGAGGGAGATAGTCTAGAATATTGTTTCTTGACCTGGGATATTTTTGCACATTGGTGGCAGCTTCCTATCCTTGTAGAGGATGATCCATACGTGGGCATGGAATACCGGGGAGATATGGAGAGACATCGACCTCTTGGGAAGGTCTTGGGACCTAATGGTATGATAGCATAGTGGTATTTAGATCATACATGCAACATACTTTGTGCATGTGCAGATGTGGGACCACACCTTGTAGTGGGCTACCATTAGTGCAGAAGTAGGGGTTATATCCACCTACTCACATGAAAATGATTCAAAGGATTTCTAAAATGGACTCACTGTGACTAGACATGGAGAAACTACTGGAGGGGGCCACCAACTCGTAGTAAAAATGATGCAAAAAAAAAAAGCAAAAACTGTGCGCCAAGTGTTGCATGGTGAGCGACTCAGGCATAGGGCCTTTGGTGAAGGAAATTGGCCTTACCTTGGAGACTCTACAGTTGGCGTAAAGTACATGGGGGAGGAATCTAGAATTCAGTGGGAATAACTCGTGGTGGTTTTGATGATCTCTCCGTCACCACGAAAGTGGTGTCAGGATAGATTAGGTGGATCTCCCATGGTTGAGGACGAGAAAGTACTACTGGAAGTAGATATTGTCTAAATGGTGGTCGTGTTCGAAGAGGTATATGGAGGGTGAATTTCCTCAATGATGGTGGTTCGGACTCACAAGTGTTTCCAAACATCATGAAGGAAAGACCAATACTTGGACAAGCCTTGTCAATGGTGAGAATAGTGGCCATACAAGCCGCAAATTGTGCAAAGATGGTTTGTCCTCAATAAATTGTTCTTGACTGTTGGCATATCTGGGATGATGACTATTGGAGTACCATCAGCTATATCCATAGCGTCTACGTGTGTGTGAAGGATAGGTATCTCTAGACAATATTTTGTTGCATGACCTTGGATATCGCATAAAGTGCAAGGCGGAGTCAGGCAAGCATCGACTGTTTATTTGGTGGACTTTCCCTCAACCTTCTTTGGCAGAGGAGGGGATTTTTTGGGGATGAAAGGCATGCTCAATGGTTCAAGAGGAGGGTATTACTCCATCTCAATTGGTTGGATAAGATTCAACAAAACCTAGGGCGTCAGAGGTGGGGTAGGTGGTTCAAGGTACCACACAGGAATTTCCAATGTAAAATTAGGTAAATTAAGAGTATCCATTACAGGCTTGCTCATGATACCATATGGTGGAAACATGAAGGCAATTGTGTGGATTAGGAAGGAACCAAAATAATTATGGGATGGATGTGGTTAGGGTTGTGATCAATGTTGTGATGTGGTCAAGATGGTACTGTATGTGATAGTACACGAATTCGTTGTGTCAATCGGTGTAGGGAGAGGTGGTAAATATGGGAAGGTGTCCACCATAGGATTCTTAGAAAATAATATTGGGCCTACAACAGATATGGAAGGGATGGACACATTGTCAATGGAAGTATCAATGGTAGGAATGACGTGTTTCGATG
The DNA here is from genome assembly GCA_001517045.1 of Pseudotsuga menziesii. Taxonomy (NCBI): domain Eukaryota; kingdom Viridiplantae; phylum Streptophyta; class Pinopsida; order Pinales; family Pinaceae; genus Pseudotsuga; species Pseudotsuga menziesii. The sequence continues at coordinate 58,523 of LPNX010730607.1, read as the reverse complement.
TGGTCGGCTCCTACGGATCGTAGTAAGTCAATTGGTAGACAGTCACAATATTTCCATCATGAGGAAACATTGAGAGTCGAAAGATGGTGGAGGCCATGACTCTCATGGAATACATATAGCTACGTCCAAGAAAGAGGTTAAAATCAAGTTGGGATTTAATAACCTCGATGTCAATCAAAACTATTTTATTGGCTAATAAAATAGTAACATTCATAAGAATTCCCTGGGCCTTTGTAGAGTGGCCATCATAGGCACGGAGGGCACTAGTGGAATTTTGAAGGGTAGGGAACCTGAGTTTCCACCAGAAAAAGGTCGAAATAACACAGGTGGATTCCCCTTCATCAATGATACATCTATGTACGACTGAATTCCAAATTGAAATCGAAACTTGGAAGGAGACGGTGGATGGCATCTTGGGTTCTCCTTGTCCCATATCAAACATGGTCAACCTAGAATCAAAAGGATCAATGACACCTAGTGCTGATAACAACACTTCATGTTGTGTTGGTAAATTTTTCATCACTTCTAGAGTAGACATGGTTGTAGGTGATTGGGCCAAGTCATCAACGATCCTATAATTTAAGGAAGCTCAAGTAGTCGCGTTGTTGGCGATACTTCGTATAGGAAACCATGGGACTTTGGTCACCCCATCAATGGGGGTTATAGATAAATGGAGGGGTATACTAGAAGTGTTAGAAGTAGAAGTCATAGATGGGCTAGAGATTTCTGTGGTGGAGGCATACTAGTTGCCTCGATTCTAGAGGTTGACGTCAGATGACACCCTCATGAGGTGGTGGACTCTAGTCTCTATAGGTGGGTCCACAGTGGGAGATACAGGAGGAGGTGGGTCGAGTGGTTGGGTTGAAACCATTCCTTGGTGTGGTAGAGGGTTTTGGAGGACCATAGGCAGAGGAACTGGTGGTGTTGGGTTGGGATAAGCTTGGGTCACTGTGTTGGCATCATGTTGAGCATCATTTTGGAGAAGATGTTAGACATGAGCCATGTAAGGGCACATATGCATGTAATGATCATAGGTGTTGCATAGCGCACACATATGATTGGTCTGTAACTGTGGGTTCTTTCTTGGTCGGTCAAGATGCTGGGAGTTTTGTGTTGGTGGGTTTGCATCATTGTTGATGGGAATTTTAGGTGCTTCGCTGCCTCCTTGTGGCTGATTATTACCTCGGTTTCTTCCTTGATTTTTCTTTCCCTGCCCTTGTTGGTTTTTGGGGCAGGGTTGGTTGGGAAGTTTCTGCTGAGCGAAAACTTGTCTTGTGGACAATGGATATGATATTATTACTACCATATCCTCACAGATAAAAGAAGAGGAAGTTCAATATTATTCCAAAGGTATGGCTCGAACACCCATTGAACCATTCAAAAAAATATCTCTTCCATTGAAATATTTCTTTCATTTCTCATTGATGTAAATTGATTGATATTTAATGTTGCAATCTTTTTTCATTTCTTATATTTTCCAAAGAGTGTTGTGAAAGTATTTATATGAATATTTGAATGAATATATTCTATACCTTATGTTTTAAATCTCAATTTCCCCAGGAAGCTTTTTTGCTCCCACCTCCAAGCACACATACTAGATTTTAACTTTGCTTACTTGTTAGTAACTTGCATCTTTAAATAATCTTTGATTATTTTCATTATTCTTTGTCAAATTACTTGTACATTTCTAACTATCTTGTCATGACAAAGAATGATTTTAACACATGTTATACTAAACAATTAAAAAATAGATTTTTTTGGTTTGTTTCAATGCCTTTCACTCAGGACCAATGATTTGAACAATTTGCTAAGAAATTGCAACCTAGGTTAATCTAAGTCATCAAACCATTCAAAATAATGTCTCTTCCATTGAAATATTGTTTTCATTTCTCATATCATGTAAATTGATTGATATTTTATGTTGCAATCTTTTTTCATTTCTTATATCAAGTGAATTGATTAATATTTTCCAAAGAATGTTGTGAAAGTACTTGTATGAATATTTGAATGAATATATTGTATACCTTAAGTTCTTAATGTGGAATTCCCAAGTAAGTTGTTCGTATCCCACCTCTAGGAATACATACCAGATTTACGGTTTAGTAACTTGTATCCTTAAATAATATTTGATTCTTTTTATTATTCTTTGTCAAATTACTTTTACATTTAGGACTATCTTGTCCTGACATTTAATGATTTTATAACATGTTATAGTAAACAATTAAAAAATATAATTTTGTTTGTTTGTTTGAATAGCCTAATAAATCACAACATGGTTGGATATTTTGGTGTCTCCTCCCAACTAACTCCTAGGCTCATCCTTCTAATGAGACCTGCACCTTAACTAAATTAGCTAGCAAGAATTAACAATTAAAAATTAGAATAATATAGGTGTATGTTAGGGTTTTTTCCAACGATATTTTTATGATTCTTATTTCCTTCCTTCCTAGGATGTATGATCACTTGCCCCCAATAGTATAAATGGTTTATATAAACAAAGAATTCGAAATTATGAGTCCACCATGTGATTGGAGTGCATAATTAAAATCAAGATGGCCACCCATACTAACATGAAACTATTTTATCTAGAATAGACACAATAACCCTAAAATATTATGGATGGGTATTCCTCACTAGTTGACATAATCACAATAACTCTTATTTTCCATTTTCATTGAACCAAGAGGCCCTTTTAATAGCCAAATGTGGATGAGATGTGTCATGTTTGTAGCGCATGTAGGTTCCAAAAGTCAATATATATAATAATAATAAAATATAAAACCAAACACATGTAGGTTCTAAGTTTAAATTGAATACATTGTAAAATACATTTATATAAATATACATAGAATTTCAATTTGCTTTCACCCATACACTCCATATGAAAAGAGAATAATACTTTCCAACATGAAACATTTTTCATTTGGCCAATTAAATTTGTGAAAAAGTGGTTGTTTACATAATCAATTGATTAATGCAATTTTAACATTAATTCATAATTAATTAATTAATGCAATTTGTGTATACTTTAGTCTTTTTAAACATTGCATTGTTATCTCATTTCCTTTGTGTTGGGATAAGTTAATGGTTTGCTTTTCTTTTTGGTACTTTTTTCTGTAGATATCTTACAAAATTATTAATATTAAGGTGTTTTCCATGTAATTAGATTATAAAGTCATTTATAGTTTTGTTAATAATGAGGTTATTATGATATTTTTGGATATCTTTTCGCCACCAACAAAAATAATTGGTTCCACAATTAAACAAGAAGCATAGAAACAAAATATTGATGCACTGAGTCATGGAATATGGGATAAATATCTAGTTCAATCACCTTGATGAACATCTACTAAGATCCCTGGTCGAATAATTTTCCAGCTCTATTCCAAGTACTGTAATTACAATTGCATCTCTTACTAGTACCATTGTTATTGCGATACTTGGAAAAGAATAAAACAATCCTGTGAAATATGGAAGAGATCTAAATCATCGGGGTTTAACAACGAAAGTTGTAGAAACCTCCCATCTACTGCTTTATTAAGTATTTTTTTTAGGCTTCTAGTCTCATTGTGGAAAAGATTAGTTTTTCTTGTAGCTAAATGATAACTAGAAATTAGACCTATCCTTAAGCACGATCATCTATTATTAACAAAACCAAAATGATTTTATGATAAAATTTGAAGGAAAAAACTTTAACATCAAACTACAAGAAAACAGAAGGAAGAAGCCATGTCAAAAATAAAAGGAAGGCCAATCACGTTTAAAAGTTCAAGCATTATAGAATCTAGAGCCACTGCAAAATATAAGGAGAGTAAATTATATAAAGACAATAAATGTTAGAATACAGGACCGTAGAGAAATAATAGTTATACTGTTAAATAATTAAACAAGATGCAAAACACATTACATAGAGACATATATATAACATGGTTCACCCAAATGATGGGTTACGTCCAAACATAAATTTCCATTCCTTTTATTACCATCTAGAAAGATGAAGGGATACAACCTGCAGAAATACTGCTGCACTTCTTCTTCATGCTCTCACAGTCTCTCTCACACAATTACATAGATTGTTTACAATGCTACAATACAATACAATACCATACACAACCATATTACAATGCTTTCCTTTTCTAGGGGAAATACCATGGGAAAATACTATGGTTAACCCAACACCATGGGTTTACAAAAATATTGGCCAACAAACATCCCAAAAATATTTCTCGGGGGCTCCGCCCCTTAACCCCCATTTCTCGGGGGCGCTGCCCCTGAGCCCACTTTTTCAGGTTGCTGCTCCAAACCCCAAAGTTGAGGAACAAGTGTATAGTAAACCTGGGGTACAAACACAAGTGAATAATATGTTTGGAACTTGAAGGTCAAGCTCCACAACCAACAATATATTCTACAGTATAAAATTACATTGCAGTTGATAGTCAAGCGTCAAAATTGGAACACATATAACTTCTTCACTAGAAATCTACAATTATAAAATTTGAAAAATAAAAAAACTGAGTTTATATCTATAAAGTCACCTTTCCCACCTGTTGCCGCCTGTCACACACCTGGGGGGGAACGTGGCATAAATATTCAAGCCACTCGGTGTGTCCTTGAGGGAAAGTCTCTAGTCAAGGCCATCACCTTATTCTTGACTCCTCTATTTATTCTCAACTCCTAACGAAGCCAAGGGGGGTAGACCCTAATAAGTTACTAAGGCTAATTACTTTAGTATGATGGTAATAAATTGAATAAGTTTCTTAGGAGCTTGAAATTATCAATTGAGAACCACAGATAACAATATGAAAAATAAACACAAGTAAGCACAATGATGACACAAAATATATATATCGAAAGAAGTAAACAAATAAACAGTGCCTTAAAATGGAGTCGCAAAATGATTAAATGTGCTTGCATGTGCTTGGAGTGAATGTTCTGCAATTGTCTATGGGTACATTTTTAATTAATATGAAAAATGAGTGGAATAAATTAGGCGAAGGGGGACTCCAGATATACCCAAGGGGTACTTGGAGTATGTCCAAAAATAAAACCTTCACGGCTACCCGCAAGGAATGTGCGGGCTGAATAGAGTCTCTGAGACCATGTTCGTAATACACCCACTAGGGTGTAATAGATATCAGTGCCTCGAGGTCACTATCCAGTAGTTCCCACTTCCTTTGGGTATTTTTCCACTGTTTATGGTTTCATCTAGGTGTTGGATTTTCGCCTGGTGCTGGTTAATTGAGGAAGGTGAAACCTAATTAATCTAGTCACTCGAGTTGCTTTTGATGCAGCTTGACTGATCAGATGAACCACATCCTATATGCAAAGCATACACACCAGAGTCTTTGTAATTTTTAGTAAATTTTAATCGATGTGTTTTTATCAAAACAGAAACCCTCCAGGAACCTCTTTCGGTCCAAGTGGACCTCAATCAGGGAATCAAGGAGGGGGTTGATTTTAAAAGATTGCTTGCAAAAATTAATAATGAATAATGAAGGAGCAAAAATAAAACAAAGCACATGTTCTCTAATTAAATCTACCACGATCCTCTTTCACCTTTCGGTCAATCGGGATTTGTGGGGTAAGTATTCAAGTTACCTTGACCTTATAATATGGAATATATGATGAAAGTAATAAAAGTACACTATTTTTCATAAATGAAATTAATCTACAGAAAAAAAATAGAAAGAATGCAAAAAAGGAAAAAAATGACGTGAATCCCCCTAGGGGGGATGGGGAATGGGCTCGAAAGAGCCTATTTGAAATTAATTTTTATTACCAGTGGCTACAATATCATAAAAATGATATAATTTCTCTTGGTTCTTATACATAACAAACCCAAGGGCTTACAAAGTGCAAAATTAAAGATTTCAGAAAAAGGGGAGACCCCTGGGGGGTTCCAAATGGCCCAAAAGTGACTTCTCGAGAAGCACCTCCTCCTATTTTATGTTATACTTGATAAAAAACAGCAAGATTATTAAAATAAAATATTCCCAAAATCACTTTGAAAGTACCTTTGGTTCAGCCTACTTTTAACTGAAAACACCTAAATTAAAACTAGTTAATAAAAAGGTGAAAAAGGAACCAAGGAAATAAATATTTCCTTGGGATATTGGACTACCTTTTGGGGAGACAATATGATGTGCACTTATTTCTGGATTTATCTTTGAAAACAGAAAACAGAAATCTAATGCATGTGAGCTATAGATTTCCTTTAAAATACCATGCAAAAGACAATTTCTTTATGCCAGATCTATGATGCCTATGGAAAACTTTTGAAAAACAGAGATCTAGCTTTTTGAATGCTTATGTATGAGATATAATGAGATATTTTTCATATGATAAATTAGAATCTCATGCATAAAAAAAGTGACCAAGAAGATTTAATTTTTTTAAGGAAAAGAGAAGAAGAGGAGGGAAGGTTGGTTTGTTCCTTGAATGGAACAAGATGAAAGGAGGCCCTTTTGTGGAGCATCGAGGGACAGAGTATTTATATTATTGGATAAGGAATGGTGTCAATATTGATCCACACCTTCATCCGATCGTGAACTTGCAACTAAATAACACAATCCTGCACAACAGCTCTTGAGATCTGGATATAGATGTATGAAACAACAAAAATGAAAGATCATGCAAAAATAATCTTATTTAAGCATATAACTGAAATTCTTGAGCATACATGATATGAATAAAAAATATAAAGTATTCTTACTTTCCTAGTTTACACCCTTACTCGATTCAATCGAATCCTTGAAGCTAGAATACAAAGGAGCACAAAAAATGTAAAAAATTTGTGGTTACCACATTAGTGGCATGACACTAGGAATCCACACAAACACATGCAATACATGGTATATCCTCCAAAGCTTCTTTGTTCACAATGAAAATATAGCAGTATTACAATGGCAACAACTCTTCAATCCAAATCTAACTAGCTTGGAATAGGAAAACTGTGCTTTATTTATAACAAAAACTGGAACCCTAGCCCAGCGGGGGCGCAATTCCTAAGGAGAGAGAGACTACAGATGCATGACTCTGTCAAGCTGAGCTTGATATGAGTCTAACTGAGTTTGATCTAAGTTTGACTGAGCATAATTGGCAATCAGAGTCCTGATCGGACTCACACCTAAACCAGTTAACTGAAACATCAACCAAATCACATCTATATGAGCCCACATGTGTGGAGGAGAGAGAGAGGGCACAAATCTCAAGGATGCATGCTATAGTGCACTCCCTCTTTAGCCCAGATCAACTCCTTCTATCAAGGAATGGTCATCTCTAGTTAATCCAAAGCCAATGAGAGCGATTTCAGTCAAATCAGAGCAAATTCCATTGATTTAGGAATTTGTATTTTCTCCATTATTTAATTAATTTATCAATTAAAATAGTCATTATTTGATTT
>LPNX010730607.1:0-48909 GCA_001517045.1 Pseudotsuga menziesii | reverse complement strand
GAAATTAAAAATTGAGAACCACAGATAACAAGATAAAAAATAAACACAAGTAAGCACAAGGATGACACACAATATATATATCAAAAGAAGTAAACAAATAACCAGTGGCTTAAAATGGAGTCACAAAATGATTAAATGTGCTTGCATGTGCTTGGAGTGAATGTTTTGCAATTGTCTCTTGGTATGTTTTAAGTTAATATACCCGAGGGGTACTCCAGATATACCCTAGGGGTACTTGGAGTATGTCCAAAAATAAAACCTTCATGGCTACCCACAAGGAATGTGTGGGATGAATGGAGTCTCTGAGACTGTGTTCATAATACACCCGCTAGGGTGTAATAGAGATCGCTGCCTCAAGGTCACTATCCAGTAGTTCCCACTTCCTTTGGGTATTTTGCCACCATTTACGGTTTGATTGAGGAGTTGGATTTTCTCCTGATGGTGGTTAATTGGGGAAGGTGAAACCAAATTAATCTAGTCACTCAGGTTGTTTTTTATGCATCTTGACTGATCAGACAAACCGCAACCAAAACGTAGAGCATACACACCAGAGTCTTTGTAATTTTTAGTAAATTTTAATCGATGTGTTTTTATCAAAAAAGAAAACCCTCCAAGAACCTCTTTCGGTCCAAGTGGACCTCAGTCGGGGAATAAAGGAGGGGGGTGATTTTAAAATATTGCTTGTAGAAATTAACAGTGAATAATGAAGCACCAAAAATAAAACAAACCACATGTTCTCTAATTAAATCTACCACGGTCCTCTTTCACCTTTCGGTTCAATTGGGATTCGTGGGGTAAGTATTCAAGTTACTTTGAATTTATAATATGGAATATATGATGAAAGTAATCAAAGTAAACTATTTTGCATAAATGAAACTAATTTAGAGCAAAAAATAGAAAGAATGTAAAAAAAAAAAAAGGACGCGAATCCCCCCAAGGGGGATGGGGAATGGGATAGAAAGATCCTATTCGAAATTAGTTTTTATTACCAGCAGTTAAATTATCAGAAAACAGATATAATGCCTCTTGGTTCTTATATAGAACAAACCCAAGAGCATAGAAAGTGCAAAAATTAAAGATTTCAGGAAAAGGGGAGACCCTTGGGGGATTCTGGATGGCCGAAAATTGACTTGTCGAACAACACCTACTCATATTTTCTGTTATAAATGCTAAAAAATAATTCTTATTAAACTGAAATATGCCCAAAATAACTTTGAAAGTACCTTTGGGTCAGCCCACTTTTAACTGAAAAGAGCTAAGTTAAAACTAGTTAATAAAAAGGTGAAAAAGGAACCAAGGAAAGAAAGCTTTCCTTGGGATCTTGGATTGCCTTTTGGGAAGCCAATATGATGTGGAAGGATTGCTGTATTTATCTTTTATAACAGAAAACAAAAATCTAATGCAAGCAATCTATAGATTTCCTTTAAAATACCATGCAAAAGACGATTTCTTCATGCCAGATCTATGATGCTTATGGAAAATTTTAGAATGCTTATGTATGAGATCTAATGAGATATTTTACATATGATGAAATATAATCTCATGCATAAACAAAGAAACCAAGAATATTTAATTTTTTTAAAGAAAAGAGAAGAAGAGGAGAGAAGGTTGGTTCGTTGCTTGAATGGAACAAGATGAAAGAAGGCCCTTTTGTGGAGCGCTGAGGGACAGATTCTTGAGCTTATTGGATAAGGAATGGCATCAATATTGACCCACACCTTCATCCGATCGGGAACCTACAACTAAATAACACAATCCTTCACAGAACCTCGTGAGATCTCGATATAGGTATGAAACAACAAAAATGAAAGCTCATGCAAAAAAGATCTTATTTAAGCATATAACTAAAATTCTTGAGCATACGTAATATGAATAAACAAGAGAAAGTAATCTTACTTTCCTAGTTTACACCCTTATTCGATTCAACCGAATCCTTGAAGCCAAAATACAAAGAAGCAAAAAGATTGGAAAAAAATTGCAGTTACCACATTAGCAGCATGACGCTAGGAATCCACACAAACACATGCACTACATGGTATAGCCTCCAAAGCTTCTTTATTCCCAATGAAAATATACCAATATTACAATGGAAACAACTCTCCAATCCAACTCTAACCAGTTTGGAAGAGGAAAACTGTGGTTTATTTATAATAGAAACTGGAACCCTAGCATAGAGGGGGCACAATTTCCAAGGAGAGAGAGACTGCAGCTACATCAGGAGTCAAGATGAGCTTGATCTGAGTCTAACTAAGTCTGATCTGAATCTGACTGAGCATATCTAGAAATCAAAGTGCTGATGGGATTGCCACCTCAACCGATTAACTGAAACATCAACCAAATCACATCTAGATGAGCCCACACATGTGGAGGAGAGAGAGAGGATGTAAATCTCAAGGATGCATGTTGTGGTGCACTACCTCTTTAGCCCAGATCAACTCCTTCTTTCAAGGAATGGTCAGCTCTAGTCAATCCAAATCCGATGAGACTGATTTCAATCAAATCGGAGCAAATTCCACTGATTTAGGAATTTGTATTTTCTCCATTATTTAATTAATTTATCAATTAAAATTATCAATATTTGATTTTTAGGGTTTTCTGACTTGAGTGATGGGAAAATCTCTCAAAACTTAGGAAAAGTGGGTTTATGGGTTTATCACCTGCTTTGAGTTAGAAAATGAGAACCCCCATGACCGAAACTGATTTCTGAGCCCACTTTTATTACAAAACCAATTTTTCCATTTAGACTATCAAAAAATAGCCTAAGTTTTGGAAAAATTAAAACTTTAAAAAAACTTATAAAAAAAAAAAAACCTAGGGGGACTTAGCTATGTTCATATGACTCGACCATAATGCCTAGCATGTTTATACATTGACACATAGACTCTAATAACCTCAGTAGGACTAAATTCCAAGCCGGGCACCTGAACATTGGAGGTATTTGGTGAAAAATTCAGAACTTATCAGTCGTTTATTCAACAACCAATAATAACCAAGGGAAAAAACACCTTGGGATGATCGAATTGAGAAGTAATTCTAGGAGACCGAGTCTTTTATAGACACTACCATGCTAGAAAATTTTATTACAACTCCCCTACGAGGTATGAACATGTGATATAGTACAACAAACACTTCCCACAAGCAATTATGAAGGTCTTCTAAAGTTTGAACAAATAATCTTTGTTTGGTTCACCAGGCTTAGTTGATAAAAAACCACTAAGTACAACTTAGGTGGTAACACCACCTATTTCATAGATATACATTGTTATATTATTTGAATGACAAAAGTGCAACCAATCATTGATTCTTTCCCTATTCAATAACCTTCCTTGAAAATAAAGATAATGACAAAAAAGACATGTTGGGAAATCACAATCCAACCGGAAGTAGCTTGAGCAATTCCACAAAAGTTAAAAAGTATATCTACAAATATGCTACAGTTTAACACCTATTAATAGATTTGACATATTATTCCTCATGCTACAACTTTTGTAATTTTGACAGATTACTCCTGAGGCTACAATTTAACATTAGTATTTGTAATTTTGGCAGTTATTTTGCGAACTCTTTGTGTATTTATGCGGTCAAATATGTGTTGAACTACAAAAAAAACGTTTTGTAAAACATCAAATTACAAGAGTGATTGTCTCGAGTTCACTTGAAAATCCTAGGATCATAGAATTTTACGTGGCTCATGTCTAATAATTCTCCAGTCGATCCAATCAAAATCAATATCATGAACAGTACCACAAGTTCCTTTCAAAGTCTTGCAAGAAGTTGGATTAAACAAATGAACAATAAAGGCATCCCATAAATCATTCACCCATAAGAGGTCCAAGTCTGAGTAGGGTGACTTGAACCCCTTGTGGGCCAATGATTAATTCAAGGAGTTTTGAGAGAGCTCCATATTTGGAGTTTGAAATGGGTGTATACCTCCATTTTTCAGGTCCATTCAGTATCCCTCAATGCATTTTGAGAATCCTTATTCCTTAGATTCTTCAAAAGAGAAATTTCTAGCCAATATATACTTTTTTCGTTTATCAATAACATTAATACATTCCTAGAAGAAACTATTAGAACATTATCTATAAATTTGAGAGTTTACATAGCACCAGCACATCAATAGTGGGGAATCTCACATTTCTGGAGTCTTTATAGGTGAGTGCATTTTTCCTCCATGTTTTCTTAGTTGTGATTGCCAATTTAGAGGGAAATGAGTAATGTCTTGCTAAACATTCTATCCTCATAAACATGTGATTTTATGTGCATAATTTCTATCCTAGTGGTTGCATTTTTACAAGTGAACATGCTTATGAACATTCTATCCTCATAAACATGCGATGCTATGTGCATAGTTTTTAACCTAGTTGTTGCATTATTATAAGTAAACATTATTATTAAATTAAACATATAATATGTCATAATTTTATCATTGCAATATGTCATAATGTTATCATTTGTACAATATATGACATCTATAATATGGTAATACAGGTACTGAAGAGAGTAACTCCTCAGATCCAAGGCCAACAAGATGGATTCAAGAGTCTGAACAAATCTGAATTTTGGAAGACATATTCAATTCGGGTAAGGTGAATCCCTCATGGGAATAAATTCAAGACCTCAACTCTTGTCTACAAGAAATTGGACCGGTTGGTGAGGCTAGTATCCTCAACTCGTTCCAGAACCGAATATCAGAAACTAAATAGAAGCAACGCCATGATGCTGCACAAAGGGGTAAATTTAGGAAACAATACAAATATTTCTTGAACACTACCAAAACTGATTCGTTCCATGAGACCCATGACTCAACCCATCAGGAATACAAACCAGTATACTGTAAATAATCTACATGCTCGTATAGCAAGCTTATTCTTCTATTTACTCCTACTTCTAATCAGAGGAAACAACCCAATCAAGTGTAATCATACTTCGAGTAAATCCAAGAAACCATTTTACTGAGAATCATAATTCCATGCATGATATTGTTTGAGAAGACCCTTAAGATATGAGGGGGAACCTTCAAAGTATGAATATAGAAGATACTATTTCCATACCAAGGGTTCGTAGATGAAATGAGAAAAATGTGTTCCATAAATGAGTCTTCATAAACCATATCTTCGTCCATACTAGGGAGATCTGCCATTAGCTCAACAAAACCTAACCGCATCTTGAATTTCTCTGAAACAAATCCAAGGTCGAATTCTTGGAAAATAACAATCCATTTATTATGATTGCCCCTATCATCCAGCTAGTCAAGACAAATTAAAATGGATTGATATGGGATAGAACCATTGTTTGGCGTAGAAAGATAAAATATCTCAAATGTTAGACTGCATGAACGGTTGCTAAGGCTAATTTCTCAACATGACTATATCAAGGTTCTACATCATTAATATTTCAACTAAGATAATAAAATAACATGCTCACGGAGCTCATTATATTCTTTATCTTGAACCATACCAATCGTCTCTTGACATGCAGAAACATATAACAAGAATTCCTTATTATAGTTAGGTGGACTAAGTATGGGAGTCAATGTCAAGGATTTCTTAAGAGCGTCGACGGACTCTTAGGCTTACTGATTCCGCAAGAATGGAGTATCCTTCTTCAACAAGTGCATAAATCCCTTGGTCAAACTGGCATAATTGACAACAAATACACGTAAGAAATTACCATCCCTTGGACTCTAAAGGTGTGTAATTGCATGCGAGACATAGAATCGTATTATTGCCTCAAACTTTTGTCAATCAATCCTAATCTCATCCTTAGAGAGAATGAATCCTAATAACCAGCCATCCCTAACAAAAAATATGCACATTTTAGGATTTAACTGAATTTGATAACGATGACATCTTTAAAATGCTAAATGCAAATGATCCAGAAGATGCATTCTCAACTGAAACTGAGAAGCTAAATCATCCAGACAAACTTTGATAATACGTTTAAGGTCATGAAAGGAGAAGGCCATATCCTAGTGAAAAGTAGCTCTGATGTTTTTTGAGGACGAAAGGCATTTTTTGATATGAGAAGGTTCCAAAAGGACATATAAATGAAGTTTTATGTTGATCCTCATGTTTAATTTGGATTTGATTACATTCTAAAAAGTCATCCATAAACAAGAAGATGTCACTTCCTACACACTCATCCAAAATCTGATCAATGAATGGCATGGGAAATTTATCTTCTAGACAAGCCATATTCAAGTCTCTAAAGTCGGTACGTACACAAATGCTCCCTTTATTCTTATTGATAGGAACGAGGTTGGATGGAGATCAGTTAATGGGACCAGATAGATAAGTCCAACTTTAAGCAATGTTTCTATCCCAAACTTAAGAGCAAATGCTTAAGGGGGGTTCATTGCACATAAGCGTTGTCGAGCATGTTTAGTATTTGGATAAGTTTTCATTTCATGTTCAACAATGTGGGGATAGATACCTATAATTTCATCATATGACCAAGCAAATACATCACAAAATTCTTTGAAGATCTTGATGTATATTTGAACTTCAAAGGGTGAATAATTAGCATCGCTCTAAACGTTCTCAAATATACTATGAATCTTAGAAATGTTGATTGGAATAATTCTACATATATTCACCATGTTTCCTTCTACATATATTCCATGAGTGCCTAATGGGATCCTAGGATGACCAACATTATCATGTTAGTATTATGACGCAACTTCCCAAGCATGTAGTGCAAGAATATCCTCCTCTTCCTTCCGCAAAGGGGAAGGACCAAGATCCATAGTAAGATCAAGTATGTGTTGATAAGCAACCTTTGATGTAGACAATGACATTTCTGCCCTAGTAGGTATAGTATCTTTGTTCAAAGTACTCAAAGAAGGAATATTCCATGGGTCATCCAAATACGTGGTGCAAAATTGGAGCAAACTCAAAGGTGATGTAACACCACTACGAGTAGTATTAATAGCTAAAATTGGTGCCAAACTATTAAAACTTCCCATTAATGAAGGATAGATTCCAACACCAACATTCTTAGTTGTCACATGATAATTATCAATGGTCAGGATAGTAGGTCCCGATGATGCTGATGAACCTGAATTATCAAATGATAGTTGATCGATTGTCATGATCCTATATTCGTAATGGAATCACATGAAACAAAATGCAGATGGTATGATCTCCATCCTAGCAAAAATCCACTTTCATCCCAACAAATGATTGTAGTCAAGGGCCACATCAACCCCCTCAACTTAGAATGACATGGTATTCCCTCAAAACTACACTAGAAGTTGGGGAATAACGTGATGCAGTCTGATTGAAGGTCCATCAAATGATGCCAGTATAGTCATAGATTTGGACAACAAGGAAGAGCCCAAGCCTTTCCAACAATCCAAATACATCACAGAGGTTGCAGAACCTTCATCAACAAATGTGTGTTTAATGGTGTTTTTTAAACACTGCACATGGACATCAAAAGCCACATGGTAAGGAAAGAGAGGATGGATATCATGAGTCTGAAATATTACCATAGTGGATCCATTCAGGCTAGCTGCCCCAAGAGAAACTAAAAACACTCTCATTTGTGAAGGACAAGTCTTAAGTACTTCAAGAATCGACATCGCACAAGGATTATCGCCCAAATCCTCAGTGATGGAATAATACTTGGAGGCTCAAGCATTAGGATTGTTCCCCTAATTCTTTTATACACCTTTTTTTTATGCATGGTATACCTTTAGGATTGTCGATCTGCAAAGAAATATTGTGAGGTGGAGGCTCTTTACCCATCATGACTAGTGATAGGCCATAGTCTCGTGAACGAGTCACAATATTGGTTGTTAACATCATGTTTATACAACCCTCACCACCTTACACATATAGTGGGTTTTGATTCCCACTAGAACTCCTTACAATATTCGAGGTCCTTGAAGCCATATTTTTATTATGAGGAAGGGAATCAATCAACATAGCTAGGCTCTATGTGATAAACTTTGAGGAATCCTCAATTCAAAGGCACAAGTAGGAGAGATGGTCTCCTCGACAAAGATTCCAAGGGAATTCGACCTTCCACTTAGGTTAATTCCCCCCCATCATTATCATCATTCTTGTTATAGTTTTGATTCTCCTTTCTATTCCCACCCTTCTTGTTATTTCTTCCCTTATTTCTATTCTTCCTGGGTTTCTGGTTACCCTTTTGGTTCAGTGATTGCATAGAAAGTACATCTATCGATTGGGTGGTAGTGGAAGAGGAGGTAGCTTGTCTAGCTATATACTAGTTAATAGATAAATTCTTCATTGTATTTGTAACATGGTTGAAAGATTTGGTACTTAGGGATCCAACAA
Organism: Pseudotsuga menziesii; assembly: GCA_001517045.1. Lineage (NCBI taxonomy): Eukaryota > Viridiplantae > Streptophyta > Pinopsida > Pinales > Pinaceae > Pseudotsuga > Pseudotsuga menziesii. The sequence goes on along the minus strand of LPNX010730607.1, from coordinate 40,603 downwards.
TGCCATCGACATGTGGCATGGGTTTGAACTTAGGATCAGTTTTTGACAGTGTTGCATCATGTATAATCTCATAAAGAATAAAAAACTGAGCATAAATCAAATCTACTATTGAGCTCTAAAGATAGCATGTTCCTAAGTAGTCACTCCGGATGTCGAGACATCCTTCATGGTATATAGTAATAAATAATTAAAGAACCATTCCAATAAAAAAATGGGTTGAATGTTGGTCTTAATCAACCTCTTTCGTCTATTCCATTCTTGAATGTGATTAGAGATATGGGTGGGCTTATCTTTCTAAAATGTTGACAAGAGGTCAGTATGGGTAGTTGAAAGAGGTTGAGGAATACCAAGGCTAAATAATTGAAGGTTCGATAGGTTCCTCTAGAAAACTCTATATACCATTTCACTACAAAACCTGTGAGGCTGTGTTGAAATAGTCGTAGTTGAACAAAATCGTGATTCAGTGAGTTAGAAGAGAACCACAAATGAAGTGTAGTAACATTATCACTAGGATACTTTCCATTCGTACCCTCAAAATTTTGTATATTCGAAGTAAGTTTGGCTAGATAAAGGAGCCACATTGGATCATGACGCAATGGGTCATTCATAAGCTTTGATTGGTCAGGAAGGTTCAAAGTGGATAAAAATGGGAGCCTAGGTTGTGCCCTTTGGTTCCACACTCCCTAGAAATATGGTTCACAATGGGTTGATTTTGATAAAGGAAATGGACTTGACTGATAGGATAGTAGCCTCCTCCCATATGGCGCATATAGGGCTACATGGGTATTTTGTATTAAGATATTCCCTGATAAGGAGAAACCATATAACCATAGTTATAAGACTAATATATCAGTTGAGCCCCAGGAATTTAAGGAGGTAAGTAACCTCCAAACACAATTGCACCAGATGTTGAGGGAAAAACATAGTTAAATGGATCATATCTTCCCGAGGGGCCATGCAAGACATAGGGATGGTTTTTCATAAGGAATACATTCAAAGCAGTTAGTGTAGTGGACAATGGGACATAAGAGGGAATGTAAAATATAAACCCAATGGTCATGTATCCACTACCAAACCCAAGGGAATTAACACTGGTGTTAAGACCGGATGAAGGAAGTGAATACCTTCTATTAAATGTAGTAGAAGGTGGAATATGATAACTTCTGAATTGATGCACAAGGTAAGGGGTTATCTTTCCCTCAAATACAACAATAGGGTCTACACTAGAAATTGGGGTCGATGATGGGATGCTAGCAATGATTTTTGGCAAGTCGAATGTAAAAGGACCTGAGCTTACAAGAACTAGATGAATCTCAACACTCGACCTCCCAAGGAAAAATCTCCATTCGATGGCTATAAAGTCTGAAAAATTCGCTCATGTAGTATGGAAACAACCAGCCCCATCTGGGTCGGTATAAACTGGGGTTCCATGAACCATATCGTAGATGAAGGAGGAATATGAATGACTCCTACCCCCATTCCATATGATGGGAATGGAAAGAACTATGGTGAATCTGAAGTAGTACTTATTTAAAATTGGTATAGGAATTTTTGTGAAAAGAGGCTGCCTAAAATGTCTAACCCATTTATGATGAGGGGTGAAGGATCACAATGTCGTAATCCTACTAAATGTTAAAATTGGTCATGACACTCACACAATATCCTCTACAAGAACCCCCCGCAATACCCAGGCAAGGAAACTAAGGTCACTGCAATATAATCAATGCTTATGCATATAGTTGTAGAAAACATCTACCATATGGGAAAGGTAAGAAATCTCGAAGCTTGAAAGCACCAAAGGTACCTCAAAACCCCTCAGATATGAATAAGATGCTGGAAATATATCCAACGATCAACATTGTAATGGGGTTTTCACCCCTGTTCCGTGCAAAAGCACCAGCCTTACATCAATGGGAAATTAAGGTAGAGTTCATGAAAGAAAGCTACATCAAAAAAAGAGATTAGTAAAATGAAATAAATAAACATATAGAGCTACACTAAATAAAATCAAATGCATGAAAGTTAGACCTTCTTTCTTTTGAAAATGGGCCATCGTGGCTGTCTCGAAAATGGTGTGCCTCTCCATTGGCTGGTTTTTGCAAGTGGGTATGGATAATGTCTTAACGTATTAAGTGGTAATGGCAGGAAAACGGGATGATGGAAAAAATGGGGTGTGAATACTTTGAGAGTAAAATGTGTCTCATCGTACTCACTGAAAAAAATAATGGAAAAAAGGTGTAAGAATATTTTGATAGGGACCTTCAAACTATTTTTATAATATTTTTTTAGGTTTTTTGACCTTTTCTCTCTTTTAGGGTTGGAACCTATTTAGGGTTTTAAGCTCTTTTTAGGGTTTTAGCCCTTTTTGGGTTTTTTTGGCGCTTTTTTTGGATTTTTTGACCCTTTTTTGGGAGAGAATAAAGGTAAACCACAGTAAATAATAGGTGACTCTAGATATAATATGTGACATGTATATGGACGAGGAGGGAATACCCATGCTCGTAACAATGTCAAAAGAATAAGAAATGGGATCAAGGATAAAAAATATGGGAGTCGATCAATATATATACAACTAATGTTACATAATGGTAGCCTCAATGAGAGGCTGAATACAATGCTTATCTGAAGAGCTGATACATAGGAACAATGGAATTCTCTTGTAATGCAATATCTTCACAACTAATGCTCTATTGAATATGGAAGTTGTTATCTCAAAAATAAATTTATTTTTATTTTAGTTCACACAAAATAATTCATTTCGATAGTATGAAGGATATGAAGGTCATTGACAAATTTGAAAGCCTCTGTTTTTTATTTGGATGAAAATCTCACAAGTATAGCTTTCGGTGGCTTGGGTGAGCATCAGAACATCTCATTAGCCACTGAAAGATGGAAGATAAATAGTAGGTAGAAGACCCATCAGCAGATAGACGTATTGCTAAAAAAATTTGAACACCATCAGAGTAGTTTTTAATAGCCATCGGAGGTTGTAAAGACTAAGAATCAGTGAGCTAGTTCCCAAAGGCGCCACAACGGTGGAGAATATAGTGACTAAGTGTTCTGATTCAAACTTCTAATGACGTTTGATAGCAATGAAATCAGATCGGAAGAACTAAAGACTAAGTAGCGGAGGGCAAGGCTGAAAGGTTCTAAAATGTAGGTGATATGAAGAACTAAATACCGCCGAGGTCAAGTAGCAAAAATCGGAACTTGAGAACACTAATCGTCGGCGAGCTAGTCCTCCGAGCAGCCGCAATGGTAGAAGAAAGACTTACTGCAAGTTCCGAAACAGTACAAACTCATTGGCGTCGAAACTTGAAAGAACAACGGAGCAGCAAGCTAGTTCACTAAGGTCCAGTGCTTGGGCCTCATCAAAGACCTTGCTGTAAAATTAACTCAGCTGCCTTCAAAAAGCATAATGATGGACATCATAGTGGCTGATATTCCTCCAAAGTTCAGCTTTTTGCTGTCCCGGTCATGGAGCAAAAGATTGGGCGGTACCGTTCAGATGGATATCATGTAGGCCACCATTCCCATGTTTGGAGGGGAGACTAAGAGACTATACAGGGAAAATTAGCTAGCATACATCATAAGCGAGGAGAGCCACTCAGTGAATCACCCGATCTACACCGTGGACACCAATGTCGGATCCTGAATTTTGCAAATAGATGATAATCAGTAGACATTAGTTCAGCTCACTGAGCCCACATGTCCACATCCCAAAGAAGTCACAACACCGATCTGGACCATGTATTTCGATGGGGCAAGTGCTCAAAACTCAGCAGGCGCAGGGGTCGTGTTGATCTCCCCATCTAAGGAGAACATTCATCTATCGTATAAGCTTGATTTCAAAACCACGAACAACATAGAAGAATATGAAGCCTTGCTGCTGGGAGTTAAAGCAGCCAAGGAGATGGGGATCATGTGCGTGAATATTTTTGGGGATGTAAACCTCATCATACAATAGGTCAACAACACTTTTAAGACAAAAAATATCAGGCTGAATGCCTACAGGGACGAGGTATGGAAACTCAGAGACTCATTTATGTTTTTTGAACTGTCATATATTCCTAGAGATTTGAATGACCTGGTTGATTCCCTGGCTATCTCTGCAAGTCTTTTTGTTCCTCCTTTACCTCCTAGGCTCAGCTATGAGATTCAGGTCAAGTACAGACCCTCTCTGCCAGACAATGTAAAATTTTGGAGGGTGTTTGAGAATGTTGGGGAGCTTAGTAAATTCCTTCAGTTAGTGGATGAATTCTCTGACATACACATAGACCAATAAAACCTTAACCTTGAGGAATCCAAGCAGCTCAAGCTAAAAGATAAAGTGACTGAGCACGATATTGTCCAATTTCCCAGCAACCACATACCCTGAGGTCTAGTACCACTGGAAGAACTGTTTGATCACAATGATGTCCCTTTCAAGTCTACCAAAAGGGAGCTATATCCTACTGTCTAAGAGCACAACATAGGTAGCCAGAGCCATCCAAAACTAATAAATCTATCCACTGGGATGATTGCTGAACAGAAGTCTAAATATTGCAGCTTGATAAAAGAGTTTGCTGATGTCTTTGCATGGGAGTATAGTGACCTAAAAATGTATGACACCAACATCATCCAGTACAGGATTCATTTGGAGAAGGACACCATTCCTTTCAAACAGAAGCTGAGACCCATAAACCCACTTCTATTACAAGTGATTGAGAAAGAGATCCACAAACTCCTCAAAGCCAAGATCATAATCCCCATCAGGTATTCCCAGTGGATTTCAAATCTGGTAGTGGTGAGAAATAAAAATGGAGAAATCAGGTTGTGTGTGGATTTTAGAAACTTGAACAAGTGTTCCAAAAAGGACAACTATCCACTACCCAAGATGGAGCATCTTCTACAGAGAGTCTCGGGGGCTAGGGTCATGTCCTTCCTTGATGGCTTCTTTGGATACAACAAAGTTGTTGTGCACGCGGATGACCAAGAGAAGATTGCCTTTATAGCTCCCTAGGGAACCTTCATATATGCTAAAATGCTAGTTGGGCTAATGAATGCTGGGGCTACTTTTCAGAGAGCTATGGACCTAGCTTTTGTAGGGATAAAAGATAAATATGTGATGATATATTTGGATGACTTAACAGTTTACTCTCATAGCCATCATGACCACTTGCAGCATTTGAGAAAGGTATTTCTGAAGTGCAGAAGGTATGGAATATCACTGAACCCCAAGAAGTCCCAGTTTGCACTCAATGAAGGAAATATGCTAGGCCACATAGTCTCAGCTGAAGGTGTAAAGATCGATCCAGTAAGAGTGGAGGCAATTCAACAGATGTCAATACCAAGGTCAAAAAGAGACATTCAGTCCTTTTTAGGCAAGATAAACTTTGTCAGGAGATTCATTCCAAATTTCTCCGAGCTGGTAAAGCATATAACAGTCATGCTAAAAAAGGATGCAGAAATCAAGTGGACTGACCAGGTAAGAAATTATTTTGAATACATTAAGAAATCCATTATGGAGGCCCCAACCCTAATTAGTCCCAACTACACCAAGGGTTTTTACATTTTCTCTTTTGCATCTTATGACACAGCGGCAGCTGTTCTATTAAAAAAGAATGATGAAGGTATTGATCATCCAATTACTTTCTTCAGCAGAACCCTGAGAGATGCTGAGCTGAAGTATGACCCAATTGAGAAGCAAGATTATGCCCTCATAAAATCTTTGAAGAACTTCAGAATCTACATTCTTCATGCAAAGTTCATTGCATATGTCCCTTCAGTTGCTGTGAAGGATGTTTTGACTCAGCCTGACATTGATGGGAAGAGAGCTAAGTGGATTTCCAAACTCATTGAGTTCGATGTAGAGGTGAAACCCACCAAGTCGGTAAAAGGATTAGGCTTGGCCAGACTCATGGCCAAATAAAACTATGAATTGCTGGGAATGAATTTCACATACGTCAGGTCAGCAAAGGTGCAGAATATGGTGGCAGCTAAAAGAGAGGAAAATCAAGATCATAATAACAGTCCAGCAGTAGCTGAGAACATATCTTCATGTGAGTGGTACTCAAGTATCCTTCAATTTTTGCTAAAATTAGAAGTTTCTCCTGATATTACTCCTAACCAAGCACACGCTCTTAAATTGAAATCTGTTAAGTTTTGCATAATTTACAAACTGCTGTACTGGAGGGATCAGTCTGGGATTTTGTTAAGGTGTCTAGATAAAGAGGAAACAGAATAGGTCATGCATCACTTTCATTCCAGTACATGTGGAGGCCACCACTACTGGAAAACCACAACCCACAAGATATTAAAAGCAGGGTACTATCAGCTAGTCCTTTTTGTTGATGTATGCACTTTTGTAAGGGCCTGTGACCAATGTCAAAGATTTAAAGGGAAGCAATAGCTCAAATCCTTTCCCCTTAGACCTGTTACAGTGAATGGTCCTTTCCAGCAATGGGGTTTGGATTTCATAGGTGAAATAAATCCATCTTCCAGTGGAAAGCATAAATGGATCTTAGTAGCCACTTAATACTTTACCAAATGGATAGAAGCAATACCCACCAGAAATGCCACTTAGCAAGTCATCATGAGATTCTTATATGAGAACATCTTCAGCAGGTTTGGTTACTTGATAAGGTTAGTAACTGATAATGCACAAGCCTTTAAAGCTAGGGCATTGGTTAAATTGTGTGAATCAATGGGTATTCAACTAGTGCACTCCACTTCCTATTACCCACAAGGCAATGGCCTGGCTGAGTCATCCAACAAAAGCTTAATCCGGATCATTAGGAAATTGCTAGAGACAAATCAGAAAAGCTGGGATTCAAAGCTTAAGTTTGCCTTATGGGCTGATAGGGTGACAGATAAAATATCCATAGGGACTTCTCCATTCAAGCTAGTTTATGGCACTAAGGCCATATTTCCTATCCAACTAACCCTTCCAGTGGCAAAGTTCTTTCAGGAAGAGGAATATGAACCAAATGATATGATGAGAAGGATGATGGATTTGGTGGAGTTACAGCAGATCAGGGAGCAAGTTGCAGGAAAATCAGAGGCTCATCAAAAAAGGATAAAGGGCATGTTTGACAAAAGAGCAAAGGCAGACAACTTCCAGGTCGGGGACTGGGTCATCAAGTGAGATGCTGTCAGACAGGACAAGGGGAAACATGGAAAATTTGACTCTTTATGGATTGGCCCTTTTGTTATAGACCAGGTATATAAGCATAACACCTTCAAATTGCAGAATCTGGAAGGTGAAGAGGTATTTGATGGCCCAGTAAATGGGCGGTTCCTAAAAATCTATTTTATTTGAGGATCTGAGGCCTTATAATTGTAAATTAGTAGATTGTAGGTTGTTTTTTCTTTCGAAATAAGAATCCATGCCCAATGGAACAATAGAGAATAGTGTTAAGTTACTTAGTTGCTTTAAGGGAAAGGAATTTTGGTCTGGGGTCCTTGGGACCTCACAGGGAGGTTCCCATCCCCGAGTAGGAGCGAGATGTTATCTCCCAAATAAATTTATTTTTATTTTAGTTCACACAAAATAATTCATTTCGATAGTATGAAGGATATGAAGGTCACTGACAAATTTGAAAGCCTCTGTTTTTTATTTGGATGAAAATTTCACAAGTATAGCTTTTAGTGGCTTGGGCGAGGATCAGAACATCTCATTAGCCACCAAAAGATGGAAGATAAATAGCAGGTAGAAGACCATCAGTAGATAGATGTATTGCTGAAAATTTTTGAACACCATCGGAGCTATTTTTAATAGCCATCGGAGGTTGTAAAGACTAAGAATCGGCGAGCTAGTTCCCAAAGGCACCACAATGGTGGAGAATATAGTGACTAAGCATTTTGATTCAAACTTCTAATGACGTCCGACAACGATGAAATCAAATCAAAAGTGTTAACACTCAGAATGTACCCAGGTTGTGAAAGGTAGATTCCAAGGTAACAACAAAAACCACTTTAGAATGTATTTTTGACCTAATACAATCAAAGAGGGATCTCTCACTATTTAGAAAGTTTTTATACTCAAGATATTCAATCAAAGACAATCAGAAGGTCATATTTCTGATGGGACAAATAGGACAAGTTTTTTTTTAAAGACTTGGTAGGACGGTCATGGAGGAGACCATTGGGCAATGGAGTCAATAATCAGATCTGAAATAGATTGCAGGAGGTAGGGTTTTGAAAGTTTATGAACAGAGGAAAGGTAGGCACCATTTCCTCAGTCTTGAGGTATTAGCAGGTTGATTAGTAGACAAAGGGAGACATTCCATCAAACAGAGCACCTAACTAGGGTGAATTCTGCAAGACTTTAGAAAAAAATATTTTGAAAATGCTTGAACAATGGACCTAGAGCATGCGGGATGAATTATAGCCCATAAAAAATAATGCTCAAGCATGAAAGAAAATAAAAAATGGAGTGAGAAACAGGATAAATAGTCACATAAAGAAATTACTTACTGAAGAAAAATATGGCACAAGAATCTCTGACATGAAAAAGATTTTACATTCCTCCTCTGCAAATTTCATTCATTTATTGAAAACGTGAAGCCACAAATTTCATTCATTTATTGAAAACATGAAGCCGTTACAATGTAGAGTCTCTCCGCTCTTTAAAATCCTCTCTAAAAACTATCAATTACATTTTAATTTATATAAGAATAACCTCTACCTAACTTTGAATTCAAAACCTAGCTGAACTCTAAAAATAGAAACAGTTACAATAAAGTTTCTCATGCATATCTCTAATGGTGATAGCTGTGTGAAATATGGGAGAGGTTTTTATAATTGGACATGTTACCAACAAAACCCATGTCTTTATTTCTCCAAAATCATCTCAATATCCTTGAAATATTCCTTTGAAGCTAATGAATCAAATAATAAAATTGTAGATTTCTGGAAAAATGACTTGTGAAGATATTTTAAATTCTCCCAACCTGTGATTATTGTGTAAAACATGAATGATATTTTTTATTATAGTATTGTTAGGAATAAAAACACCTCTCATTTTTGTCAAATTAAATTCCATTTGTCCAAAACAATGCTTTTCATTTGATGGCTGAAATAGTCCTTAGGAAAACATGAAAAATGGCCTGTACAACTGACTTTGTTGCTGCTAAACCATAGCACCTGTGTAAAAAATGAAAGATGTTATTGTGGATAGGTATGTTGTGAAGAAAATCCTCTCCCAGTTTTGAAAATTTAAGCTTAATTTGATGTAAACAATTATTTTAATTTGATGACTAGAACAGTCATTTTGACATCTGAACATTTTCCCTCTGAAGATGATTTTGCTGCTCCCAATCTGTAGCACCTGGGTAAAACCTGAGAGAGGTTATTGTATATCACAATGTTATGATGAAACAAATCTTTCAGTTTTTGAAAATACTTATTTATTTATTGGAAACAGGTCATTGAATAAAATGACTAAAACAATCATTTTTAGAAAAATAAATAAAAAAATGTTATGTTGCTTCTAAACCTTGAATTGTTTAACTGTAATTTATAAATAAAGAACATATAGCATCTATCCTTGTAAGATCATCTAGTGTAAGAGAAATCCCATGAATTGATTGATCAAGGTAGCCATTTTTGTTAATAGTGTCTCCAGACACTTGAATAATCCCAAGCTTTGGCACACTCTCCACTGTAAATTCTGTTTGTAAGACTTTAAACACATACCAATACCTTCACAAATGCTCTCACTGTATATATTTCTGCAACACTTTTGGGCTGATGTTCTTTTTGGGCTTCCCTTCTGCATTGTTTGAGTGGTGTCTTCCCTTTTCTTTCTCTATTAGAATCAATTTCCAGCTCCTTGATCAGATTCTTTATCTTCGCTATTCTCTCTGTGACTATAAACATGTAAAAGTTGACATTGGAAAAATGGCAGACTGTCTCCTTCCTTTCGCGCGCAGCACACAAATGAAATCATTTTTTTTTAAAACCAAGACAACTTTACATAATGGTCTATTTCGGAGCCTTCAGTGAGTTGTTTTTCTTAAACCATTTTTCTCTGCGGAATTCACCAAAAGTTACCACATGGAAAGTGGTTTAAATTTAGCTACCACCTTTCCAATTTAACCACCTCACAACTTTACTCTCCGGAAACACTAATACCCGTTGATGAGTTTTCACTTTTTACATTAGCCATTGGATTAATAAGAGGCCACTTTTTGACTTTGGAAAAAATATCCAAAACTATATAAGTTTGAATATAAATAAAATAATAGGTTTATAAAACCCATTTTATAAATTCATTCAAAAGTTAATAAAACTTTTTGCCCCACTTGTGAAAAATTTATTTCTCTTTTTACCTAAAATTACTTTAACTTCTCTTCTTTGCCAACTTGGAAATAGCTTAATGAGAAAACTTTGGAAACCAACTCGATCACCCATGAAAACTTAAAATTTTGAAGGCAATAAGACCAATTCTGACAAAAAAAAATTTAGTGCTAACAGAAAGAACTAAAGACTAAGTAGCGGCGGGACAAGGTTGAAAGGTTTAGAAATGTCAGTGATATGAAGAACTAAATACTGTCGAGGTCAAGTAGTAGAAATCAGAACTTGAGAACACTAACCATCGGTGAGCTAGTCCTTCGAGGAGCTGCAATGGCGGAAGAAAGACATACTACAAGTTGCAAAATAGAATAGACTCATCGGCGTCGAAACTTGAAAGATCAACGGAGCGGCAAGCTAGTTCAGTAAGGGGCTGCAACGGAGGAATACTTATAGACTACGTCTTCCGCGAGAAGAGGAAATAATTGGCGATCGAAAGGGATAAAGACTAACCGGTGACAAAATAGTTCACTGTGGAGCCGCAACTACGGAAGGAAGAAAGACTTAGTTCGTGACTGGAAAACTTTAACAGATCGGTGAGATAGTTCCTGAAGGTGCCAAAACTACAGAAAATACAGTGACCAGCAGTTCTGCAATTGCGGAGAATAGAATGATTAAAGGCAACCGATAAATTAAAATCACCGATCGGAGGGAATGGAAACTTTGGCGTCGGAGAGGCTAAAGACTAACCGGTGGTGAAACAGTTCAATGCGGACCCGCAACGGTGGATGGAAGACTTACTGCGGGTTCTGAAATAATAGAAAGACTTCATCGAGTGGAGGAACTAAAGACTACATGCTGGAGCTTGAAAACATAAAACTGACGGCTAATTAGTCCTCTGAGTAGCCACAACGGCGGAAGAAATATAAAATACGGGGTCCGCAAGTAGATGAAACTTCAGCAGCGGAACTCAGAACCACTAGCCATCAGCAAGATAGTGAAATTGGAAGCCACAATGGTGGAAGAAAAAGATGAACAACTCCGATACTATAGTTATTACCGATCCTGATCATTGATGTGTTAGTTATGGAGAACAACTATTAGGAGCAAAGATGTGATCAAAGAAGAAACCTCTAATCGTTGATGAAGAAGCCATCATGACATTGATGATCTAAGGAGCGCTGATACTACAGCCACAAAGAGACTTAGAGTGCCAAAATGGAAGAAGAAAGAAGACTAAAGGTCCGATTCAAACTTTGATGATTGTTGGAGACATTTACCATCATACACACTCTTTTGGTCTAATTGGCCTAGTTAAACCACTATCCTAAGTATAATTGACATTAATTGACATCATTGGAGCATTAATTTCCATCATCCAGTCATACCTGTGCCTACCTACATTCAAGGAGGCTAACGTAGCCTTCTCCTACATTCAAGGAGGCTAACTAGAGCACTCCGGGGGTGATCTGAGTGACATTAATGCACCTAATTTCTAACTGGTGGTTACAATTAGTCCAACCAGTTAGTTAAGGTGCCTCCTATCATTAAATATATTATTTAATGATCTGGAGTCAACAAGGTGCCTCCACCAACTTATGATGGTCAGTTCAGCTTCAGTTAACCTCATCGGGGTTCATTGAAGTCATGGAGCACTAGCACTTGATGGTTGGCTTGCTATGACATGTGTTTGACCTCCTTCATTTGAGATTCAGTCATTTATTGCACTCCAACTTCAGTTAGGGTTTAGTGAGTCAATTAGGGTTTTGGTCAAGTGGTTAACTGAGTGTGAACCAATGGTGGAGAGTTAGTTAAGCTAGACTCACTCACTGAATTTGAATTGTCTCCTTAGGTATTCTAATTCTTCATGGATTTAAGCCATTGCTTGACATTGGTATTGTAACCATTCATTGTTTATTAAATATACAGAGAGGAAACCAATTCTGGTTTTGATTAACACCATTTCATGAGTATTTGTTGATTATTCTTTCATGAGATTGATTCTTAGTGCCTAGATCATGTACAAGAATTAATGTGGTATCAGAGCATACAGCGGGACGAAGATCTATCTCTCAAAAACAAGCTTTTTGACAGATTTCTCCATGAAAAGTGAGCAATAGCTCAAAATTCCAGCACCACACCAGAAGCCAAGGCTTACTACTCAATATCCCAAGTAAAGAACTTGTTGATCAAGCTTTCTTGATTGACTATGCTGGGTGTGATGAAAGCCTAGAATGTGCAGGCTATCCGACCTTATTTTTCCCTTTCTGTTTTGATTTTTAGGTTTCTACAGGTGAAGCATTTGCTATAGCATATCCAGATGGCCTCCTTAGTACCTCTCTTGACTCCATAAAATTTCCACACATGGAAAAATAAAATGGAGGTTCCATTGCACTCCAAAGGACTCCATAGAGTCGCCATGGACACTGAAGTTGAACCTGGATCCGCCATAGAAAAATCAAGATTCTTGAACAAGAAGGATGAAGCCTTCAGTTTCTTGTGCCTCTCTATTTCTGAAGACCTTCTCTTCCATCTTATGGATCTGAAGACACTGAAAGAAATATGGGACAAATTGGAATCTCTATACAGAAAGCATGACGAATTGAGATTCTACCAACTCGAAAATGAACTCATGTCTCTCCAACCTTCCAATTTCGAGACTCTGAATGATTTCTTCACAAAGTTCAAGCATACTGTTTTCCTCTTGAAGCAAAGCAAAGTGGAGAAGGATGATGATCAACTCATCCTAGCCATCCTCTCCAAACTCGAGGATGATTATTCAGTTTTTGTTTCTACATTCCATGCGGGGAAGCTCACAAACCCCGGATGGAAGATGCCTACACTCAATGCCTTCATTGAGTCCCTAACTAATGAACATGACAAGCTTGTCCAGATGGGGATCATCCGATTGTTGGGGCGCGCACCCTAACGGTTCTTAAGGAAGATATCTTCGCGAAGCTAAAGGAGTTTGTAAGCGGAGGATGACTCAAAATAGTCTTAGGGGTGTCGGGGGTTGAGTCAAAGTCTTCTATTGTAATAAACCCATGGTTTAAGACCAGGGTTTAGGGTTTTGGGTGCCCATGGTTTGAACCCATGGTTTTGTAATAGTGCGATATATAAATAGGCATTTTTGTAAATAAGAAAGGTGACGTTTTTGACGTAAAGGAAATTAAGGCGAAGCTAAGGCTGTTTTATAAGGAAAGGTTAAGTCCCAGCTGTGTGTGTGGACGACCTCTGCAGCTGTGTGCGCAGAGGGTTTTTGTAAGAGGTTAAGGGAAATCTGTAGCTATGTGCGCAGAGGCCTGCTGCTATTTGCGTGGCCTAAGAGACTTGAAGGAGATCTGCAGCTGAGTGCGCAGATCAGAACTGTGATTTTGAAGAAAGTTGAAATAAAACACAATTCTGTGGACGTAACCCCTACACTGGGGGTGAACCACGTTATATCTGGTGTTGTGGTTCTTGTGCTGTTTCTATTTCTATTGTCTTTTATGCATTAATAACTGTATAAATCTGATAAGTAAGATCACTGTTAATAGATAGCTTCGCTGTGAATTCCCAGTAACGGGTTAAGCAAGTCACTGTTTGTTTATTTATCTGCGAAGTTCTATATATATGAATGTCAGAGCTCTATGGTTATTGATTATAAGTTGTTAAAGGATAAGGTACAGTAATATCCCTCTCTGCTTGCAGAAACCTGATTTCGCGGCACCACATAGCTGTTTCGGGTGAGACTGCAACCTGTTCGCAGGTTATTGCCGAAAGGGCCAACACTGTGGGTCTTTTGTTGGTGCAAAGCAAAAGGATTAAACCCGGGTCTGCCCTATTTCCCAACAAAGTGGTTCCGTTGCCGGTTGAACTCAGTATCTGCTCAAGAGGGGTTTACGTCGTACCTCGAGGGCTATGTTCTGGAGGCCCTCTGTGGAGGAAATTGGTGATTGGCTTGATGAGACTTATCTGAAATTTGCTGAGAAAGAGAACACAAATCCGCGTCGCACGTGACTTTTTACAAAGGTATGTTTTTTGTGATGCTTATGAAATTTTCTTTGGTAGTATCCACATAGAGTTGCACCAGTGGTTGTCCAGGTTAGCTGAGAAAAGAACGAACTTTCGCGAGGGGCGGTTTTCTGTTTGGACCCCCATAAGAGTTAATATATTGAAAAGCGTGAACAACGAAATCTCCCACGTGGTTGATTTCTGGACCACGCGGACCCTTGAGGCCTTTGTGACGGAGTTCGCCATCGACACGAGAACTTCCTTTAGTGAAGCCAAGCGATGATTCTTCCAAGGACCAAGGGGTAAGCTTTTGCATTTATTTAGCTTGAGAATTAAAATGCTATTGGCTGAAAAGGGAATATTGCTATTTGAATCAGACTGTTAGATTTTGTGTTACTGACATATGTTTGCAAGTGACAACACCCTTGCTGAGCAAAGTGGTTTGCTGTGAAGTGGAAAAAGGTACAAGAGATATTTTGAGTCCTATTCCTTAGGACAGGATACCGCGCAGTCCCCTATAAATCCTGAAGAGTTAGACCCGGAAGAAAACCCTTCCCTTGGAAACCCTCCGGTCACCCTGCAGCACAGTTCTGTTACCCCTGAAACTCCCTCGCAGTCTACCAATCAACCTAGCCCGCATATTCTTGTCGTAGGCCAGTCTACCCCAGTAACCCCCCCCCCGTCAACTTCTTGTCCCCCTCCCAACCCTCCCAGATCCACCATGGCCCACCTAGCCGATGATATTAAGCTCCCTGTTTTCAAAGGATCTGGGTTGGAGGACCCAGAAGAGTTTTTGTTCTTATGTGAAGCAGTGTGGAATGCTAGAAACATTACGAATCCAGCTGACAGAAGCACATAGCTAATCACTTCTTTTAGGGACCGGGCCTTGACCTGGTTCATGAAATTCTCCAGTACTCAGATCCCTACTTTAGATGAGATTAAGGCCGCTATAATCAAAGAATTCAAGAAGCCCAAATTAGAATCACAGTGTATCACTGAACTGATAGAGATTCAGCAGCGGTGCAGTGAATTAGTGTGGGACTTTGACCAAAGATTCAAAGTTCTACTGGATCAAGTCAGTTTCACCATTGGACCTACGCATCATAAGGAATGGTTTATTGCAGCACTACTACCACACATTAGAATCCCACTCATGCAACAGAAGGTTGCTGACCAGCAAGAGGCTCTAGAAATCACAATGAAGCTGGAGACTGCCCCTGTCGGAGATGATTCTGGTATTGCTCAAATCCAAGCACAGTTAGCAACGATGGCCCTAGAGCTTCACGATACGAAGACAGCTAAAACAAGTCGAGAGGAGGTTTGGTGTACGCAATGTCGAACAGAAGGGCACGACAGGGACCATTGTCCTGTGGTCAGAATTTACCTGAATACGGGTGCGCCAAACCAATTCAACCCCGGTGTTCTATATTGTGAGATCTGTCAGACCACTGGCCAAAATTGTCCTGAAAACTGCCATCTTCTCCAGAGATATGTCCAAGTTCCCAAGAACCCCTACTGCAAGTTTTGTAAGTCGGTAGGGCATAATGAAGAGGAGTGTCATAGTTATGACCTCATGCGCGAGCGCACTTATGACACCTACCGAGTACAAAATGAAGGGTAGAATAATGATGGCTACGGTTACCGAGGTGATGCCTCTAGAAGGGGTGCTTTTGGAGGTCGCGGCTATGGTGGTATGGCCAGACGAGGTAGAGGCCAGATCGTGTGTTACAACTGTAACCAAGCTGGGCATCTGGCTCAGGACTGTAGGAACCCCACTACGACCTGTCGGCATTGCCATGTAGTAGATCATGTGATTGAACAGTGCCCCCAGCTGATAGTTAAGATTCAGGAAAACAACAGTGGCCCTACCTAGAATATTCAGTTGATTTCCGTTGAGCAGAGACCTATCGCAGCCATCAATGTTGTCACCCGGAGTGGAGCTACGACACACCTACAGAATACGCAAAAACATCCTGTTGAGGCGTGCGTTCATACGGCCTCTGAGAAAGTCCCAGCACATGATACTGTGAGAAACCAAACACTAGTCAAGAAGGCTTAGTACGATATTGTTGACCCTAGCACGACAGTAGTGCCTGTGCAGCAACCTCAGCAGGACTCGCAGCCACAAGATGCTTCAACGGATAAAGTAAGTACACTCTCCTCATTTTTACAGAGTTGTATGAAACTCTTGAGGAATCATAATGCTTTAAAAGAGTTGCAAAAATTTCTTGCTGTCACAGACCCTCAGAGAAGAGTTGATCAAGAGAAAACTGTTAATCGTGTCCGACGAACGGGTAGGGAAATGAGATTGAATGTTGAGATAGGGGAGTATGATATGACTGATGTCATCTTAGATCTCGGATCAGAAGTTAATGTTCTCACCAAGCAAACCTGGGAACAAATGGAAAAACCTACCTTGTCCTGGTCCCCTATACAATTGAGGTTAGCTAATCAGCAAAGGATTGTGCCCTTAGGGAGACTCCTTAGTGTTCCAATAGATATTGATGGGGTCAGTACTCTGGCGGATTTTGAATTTATTGATATCATTTATGACAGCAATCCTTATCCAGCCCTGTTGGGAATTGAGTGGGCCATGGAAAACACTGCAATCATCAACCTTAAGAAGAGACAGATGACCTTCGAAGGAAAAGGTCTGCGCGTTATCATATCCCTAGACCCATCCCAAGGAGAGAGATATATAGAACCACTCAGAGACGAAGATGAGGATGTTCTGGAGCATATTTATAATATCACGGCACAGGAAGAAGATTATATTGAACCTACTACCGAAGGTATTATGGATTGGCAGTGTGACAGTTCTTGCATGCCGGATTCAGATGATGGTTTAGAGAATTGGCAGAACCGACTGTATGAGCTACATGGCCATAGATGCGCTAGAATTACCAAGTCCCTCAGATGGCTTACTTCGCAGCCAAGAACCCTAATTGCTTCTGAGGGTTCGACAGACCCACCAGAGTCCGTTATGCCATTACCCACACAGATGCTGGCGTCCCAGAAAGTGGAGAATATGGATTCAGCACTAGGAGTCACCACAGCTAGAAGATGGACTGCCCATCAGAAGTACCTTTTTAGCTGGGAAGCTTGTGAGGCAGCCCTCCACCTGATATTTATGGCTCCGCTCCAGAGGGTGCGCAGCAGGTTCAATAGGTAGAGTTGGCTGCCGGACCTCTTCGAGCATTATTCTGGGGCATGGACACTTGTGCCTCGAATAGACTGGGTCCCTAGGGGTAGTCATACCTAGGCACTTGCGGCAGAAACCCGGTACGAGGAGATCGGGCCTCGGTGTGCTAATATGTCTCAGGCTAAAGAAGTAACCCAGGCCCACCCGCGTTGGCCGATAAAAAACGCTACAGGAACGAAGCTCACCGTTTGGTCACAGAACTTGTCTCTATATGCCGAAGGTAATTATCTTGACGGAGGTCCTTATCATGTCACAGCTGTGGTACTGGTTGCGCCGCAGTATAAAATCCAACCTTTGGCCCACAGCCAATTTGACGGCGCTGGTACTGTAATTGCCTTAATTGCCTGTCCTTCGGGTATCCGTCAAAATTTAGTGCCATGGGATCGGAATCTCTGTCAGATTTGGCACCTTCAATGCACATTTATGACCAAAATGATCGATGGATTGCATAAGAAGACCCCCAGGCATCGGCATTTCACATTATGCAGTTTCACAATTGAACCTATGTCCACCGATCAAGAACTTCAAGACTTATTGAGCGAATTTGAACAAACAGGCCTGAAGAACATTGTCCACCCCCCACCTATGCCTGTAGCACGTGAGGAAACCCTACCAGCACCGATTCCTCCAATGCAAACACAGTCTGGTAGGAAAAAGTTTAAACCTAAAGTTCATTCTAAGCGGAACGAAGACCGACACAAGCGCTCTGAGAAAATATCACAGGATTCCGGAATGGATCCACTTGGTTCAGTAGAAATTCCAAGCAGTGGGGAGGAGCCTATGGCACCACGACGGCCACCATATGTCCTACCTCTTCGACCAGGATTTAAACCTCCTCGACAGCGCAAGCAGTTCACAATAGGTACTCCTTTATTACCACCGGGTGTGCAGCTGGTTGGGTCCATGACAGGGAAGATAGACCGGCTTAAATATTCCGACCATGATAGAAGTGACAGTAGAAAGTTTCCATAGTTCAGACCAGAAACATATTTGCAATATGTCAAGTATGACAGGGCAACATTGGTAGAAGTCAAGAGGTCGGTTGTCAGCTTGGATCACGCTGGTCTGTTGAAGATGCTTGATGTTCCCCACTTCAGTCGTGGCCCATAGGTGACCATAGTGGTCAAGCAACTGCTGGCGTTAGTTCATGATGGAAACTTATGGATACGAGACAAGAAAATCCCTATCAATGGTGAGCTCATTCAGAGGATCACTGGTTTACCCAGAGCAGGGCCTAACCCGGCAACCGAGTTCCCATCAAAGCATGAGGATACAAAGCTCGCACAGATCATGAAGGAACGTTTTGGACTGACAAAGGGAAAATGTGGGTACCACACTTCTGCGATTCAGGAAAACCATATTCGTTTTACAGCAGAGCTCCTAGCCTACAAAGTCACGCAGAAGTGCAGGCCAACTGAAGTACTTGCCTCGGTTATCAGAATTGCTATGAATTGCGCCGAGGGTTACATCTACAACTGGGCAGACTACATTGCGAAGGAATTCTTGGAAGACGCTCAAGATGCGCAAGAGAAAGGTAGGCCCTTCCATTACTCATGGTTACTTGTCCTTATCGCATTGGTAGGATGGCGAGAGCCTCTAGAGGCGCAGTTCCTTAATGTTCCAGAGAACACGACTGGCGCAGCCAGGTACACCTTGCTATGGGTTTCCCAGGACAAGAAACACGAGCATATGAAAAATTATGTGTTTGCTTTCTATATGATGGATATCTAGTTTTAGATGGAAAAAAACCCATGGCTCAGTCAGAAGTTATTCTCCCACTATCATGGCGCAGCCACTTTCAGTGCTGACATACATCATACCTTCATCCAGGCTCGCGCAGATGAACAGCATCAATGGTTCAAATTACCATATGTAGTCACCGAGGGTGATATCTACGCAGTAGTTCAACACTGGCCAGTCGAATGGTTGAAAGATACAGGCAAGACACCTCACATCCCCATCCCCATAGTTACCAATGTGGGTGGCGGGCCTAGCAATGCACCACAGCAAGTTCCCCTGGAAGACAACGAACAATAGACTCAGTCGTAGCAGAATGACAGCAACCAGGGCGATGAGATGGAAACCAATGATGACGAAGGGCAAGACTCGGTCGAGACTACTCCAGAACCTAACAGGCAGGATAAGCGCAAGTCACCAGAAGTTGATGAAGTGGACAAGCCGCGGTCCCGAAAGAAAGCGAAGGCATGGAAGGAAAAGAACATCGACGACACTACTGGCCTAACAAGTGAGGAACTTGAGGATGCTTTGTCAAAGTCCACTGAAGTCCTTACCAAAAAATGGTCCGAGTTCGCGGCTGCACAGTTGCATGCCATCACTGGTGGCATATTGGAGCTGAAGGATTTAGCAACACAATCGGTGACCGGAACTATAGCTAGCAGTACTCCGGTAAGTGCACAGCCCAACCTAAGGCAATGGCCAGCTCAAGAGCACAAGGGCCAAATATCCGTTGCTGCCCTTATCGCAACGGATGTAGCATCTCGTGCAGTGATGACCATGACAGTAGGAATTGACTACACCAAAATTTCCATGGTATAACTGTATCTTTGCCAGTCTGCTATCGCAAAGGAAATTCAAGCCCGAGACCAATTTTCCCAAATCCAGTTGGATGACACCAGGAAGTAGAAGGATGACCTCGTAGCGCCACTGGAAGCAGCAGAGTAGCGAAAGAGGGACGCAGAACGTAAGAGGATTACATTGGTTCAAGTGTTGGATGAAGCATGTCGAAGTCTTCCTGACTTCGACGTGCAACTGGTGGAAGAACTAGAGCAAAGACTGTCTAGGTTGAAAGACTATGCACAGCAGTCCCGCAGCGAAATTGAGAAGATCAAAGTAGAGCATGAGACCCAGATCGTGGAGCTTCAACTCTGCATCTGCCCAAAAAGTCCACCTAAGGTCAAAGAACAATGTCGCGCAGACATCCAAGCATCTGCAGCAAAACTTTCAGATATTGTGGGAAGTGCATCAAAGCTGTTAGAAGACAGTGTGGAGACTTGGGCTACCCTACAGGAACATCCATGAATTGGGCAACTGCAAGAAACCATTCAGCAGAAACAAGCAGAATTGGACGCAGTAAAAGCAGCAATTAAGATTCTACCACCCATGGAGAAAATGATCAAGGTAAAGCGCAGCAATGAACTCCAGCAGGAAATTGAATTATGTAGGGAAAACGTAGTAGACGTGCAAAATGCTATACAGCCACTTCTTAGTGAAGCACTTGAATTAAGCACTGCTATGGACACCCAACTTAAAGTCCTAAAGGAATATGATGCATTCGCACAGCAAAGGACTACTAAAACATCAGTCGAGGTACTGCAGGAATTGGTGGAAAAGGAACAGGCCACTGACAGTATCATCCGTGACCTCAACAAGCAGTATGCTACCCTTGCTGATAAAGTACGTCTGCCAGAAGAGCTGCAGAGTGTCCCGGGATGGGACACTGGTGAGTCTTAGGGGCCTGTTGGGGCGCGCACCCTAACGGTTCTTAAGGAAGATATCTTCACGAAGCCAAAGGAGTTTGTAAGCGGAGGATGACTCAAAATAGTCTTAGGGGTGTTGGGGGTTGAGTCAAAGTCTTCTATTGTAATAAACCCATGGTTTAAGACCAGGGTTTAGGGTTTTGGGTGCCCATGGTTTGAACCCATCGTTTTTTAATAGTGCGATATATAAATAGGCATTTTTGTAAATAAGAAAGGTGAGGTTTTTGATGTAAAGGAAATTAAGGCGAAGCTAAGGCTGTTTTATAAGGAAAGGTTAAGTCCCAGCTATGTGCGTGGACGACCTCTACAGCTGTGTGCGCAGAGGGTTTTTGTAAGAGGTTAAGGGAAATCTACAGCTATGTGTGCAGAGGCCTGCTACTATGTGTGCAGCCTAAGAGACTTGAAGGAGATCTGCAGCTGAGTGCGCAGATCAGAACTGTGATTTTGAAGAAAGTTGAAATAAAACATAGTTCTGTTGACGTAACCCCTACACTGGGGGTGAACCACGTTATATCTGGTGTTGTGGTTCTTGTGCTGTTTCTATTTCTGTTGTCTTTTATGCATTAATAATTGTATAAATCTGATAAGTAAGATCACTGTTAATAGATAGCTTCGCTGTGAATTCCCAGTAATGGGTTAAGCAAGTCACTGTTTGTTTATTTATCTGCGAAGTTCTATATATATGAATGTCGGAGCTCTGTGGTTATTGATTATAAGTTGTTAAAGGCTAAGGTACAGTAATATCCCTCTCTTCTTGTAGAAACCTGTTTCTGCGGCACCCCATAGCTGTTTCGGGTGAGACTGCAACCTGTTCGCAGGTTATTACCGAAAGGGCCAACACTCTGGGTCTTTTGTTGGTGCGAAGCAAAAGGATTAAACCCGGGTCTGCCCTATTTCCCAACACCGATATTCTCATGATCAAGCCCTCCATTTCTCAAGGACCAAATATTTGAAGGGTGAAGGAAAGCAGCAGGAAAATTAGAAAACAAAACTTGATGCTCCGAATCCTAGAGTTGAAAATCAGCAGCATGATGAATCTTCCGGATTAAGGAAGAACAAAGGAAAAGTGCACAATGGGAAAGAAAAGTCAGGTGTTCTTATTGCGGGAATGGTTTTCACCCTGAACATGCCTGCATGAAGAAAAATCTTGATGAAGCAACCTCTCTCCTTGAGAGGAATCACATCAATATTCCAGAGAGCTTTCGGAGGAGAGATCACCAAAATCGGGAACTGCGGCATGAGAAAGGTCATGCCCTCATGGAAAGCAATTCAAAGTCCAAAGCACTGCTGATTTACAGTGGAGCTTCAAATCACATGATGGCTGAAAAAGACTCCTTTTCATCCTTGGAGACTAACAAATCCATCCCCATCCACATGGGAGATGACTCCACCATCATTTCCGAAGGACAAGGTACTATAGATCTAGAAAATGGTTTTTTTTTTCTAATTTTTTGTATGTACCATCTCTAGCAACAAATATCCTTAGTGTCTATCAGATGACACATATAGGAATTCCTAAGAGAGTCTCTTTCAGCCCAAATGATGTTGAGATAATAGAAATTGCATCCGGGAAACTCATTGCAAAAGGCCTTGCAAATCATCATGCAAATCCTATGAGTTCTCTCACTTTGTTGCGGATGCAAATCCCACCGCTCTGCTAACTCATGGAAATGAGGTTAGTAGACTGTGGCATGAAAGTTTTGGCCATCTTAATTTCAAATATTTGCAGTAATTACAGAAAAACTCCATGGTCGAAGGCCTCCCGATCATCAAGGCAACCACAGGAGTCTGCAAGGGTTGTGTGATTGCAAAACACTTTGAGCAGAAGTTCGATCGGGGGAAGGCAAACCGAGCTACAAGCATATTGGGGCTGATACATTCTAATATTAGTGGTCCAATGCCTATCACCTCCATGAATTGATCAAGGTACCTCCTTACTTTTATTGATGATTTTTCAAGGTATACATGGGTTTTCTTTCTAAAAAAGAAATCAGAAGTATGTGAAAACGTTTCTGAATTGAAGGTCTTGATCGAAAATGCCTCTGGGCTTAAGATAAAGAAATTGAGATCTGATAATGGAGGGGAGTATGTCAATAATTATTTTATGTACATTTTCTCCCAAATTGGTATTCAGGTCCAATATTCAATTCCCTACACTCCCCAGCAGAACGGAGTAGCGGAAAGAAAGAACCGGTCTCTCAAAGAGACGACCACCTGTATGTTGAAGTCAAAGAAGCTTGCTGCAAATTTGTGAGCTGAAGCCATGCATACTATAGTATACATTTAGAATATGGTGCCACATTCATCAGTGAAAGGAAAGACTCATTTAAAAGCATACCTTGGACACAAGCCAGATGTGTTGAACCTACGGGTGTTTGGGTCCACTGCATGGGCCCAATTTCCGCTTGATAAAAGAAGGGATTTGCAACCGCAGAGCATAGAATGTCTGTTTATTGGGTATCCTGATGAATCTAAAGGATTCAAGTTTCTAGACAGCATGACCAAATATATCATCATCGAGATAAGTTTCAAGTTCGATGAGCCTCTTCAGGAGGTGGAACTAGTGAAGGAGAAAACTGTTGAATTTCCTTCCTATTCCACTGAATATTTGGATGATGAAATTGGGGGTGATGACCCTGATTTGGATCCTTTGATTTCTTATATCAGTGTGCAGCAATCATCAGATACTCAATCAGAACCAGAAGTGCAAAATCATCTTCCTACATGGACCCAACAGACACTCTCCTCCGCAGGAGACAACATTGGAAATCCGGATGATCCAAGGAGAACCTGGTCTGACTTCCAAAGAGCACGTGTTGCGCTCTCTTGTTCTGATAATTTGCTGTCTGAAAATTGCTATTTGATGATTAATTCAGATCCAAAATCCTACTACCATGATCAGAATGATCCGAGATGGCAATTTGCCATGGATGAAGAGATGAATTCTCTTCAAAAAAACACTACTTGGGAGCTAGTTTCTCTTCCTCCGGGAAGGAAATTGGTTCAATGCAAGTGGGTGTTTTAGAAAAAGGTTGCTACTGATGGAAGAACCTGTAAATATAAGGCAAGGCTGGTAGCAAAAGGTTTCTCTCAGGTCCAAGGAGTGGACTACCATGAGACCTTTGCACCGGTTGCAAAAATGGACTCCATCCGCCTTGTTTTGGCTATTTCCGCATCCAAGCACTGGGAGGTGCATCACATGGATGTTAAGTCATCCTTTCTACATGGAGATATTCATGAGGAGGTATACATGAAGCATCCTGAGGGCTACATCACTGATCCATCTTTGGTTTGCAAGCTAAAGAAGTCACTATACGGGTTAAAATAGGCCCCAAGAGAGTGGTATTCCAAGATGGATGCCTTCCTTCTCTCGCAAAAATTTTAGAGATATAGATTAGATCCAAATGTGTATTTACAGAAGCATGATGGTCATCTAATTATCATTTTTTTATATGTTGATGAATTACTGATCATAGGTAGCACAATTGCCTCCATTTCAACCATCAAAACTGCTCTCCACAATGCCTTTGAAATGAGTGATTTGGGGCTTCTAAAACAATATTTGGGGCTCGAAATCGAGCAAAATTCTGATGGGATTATGGTCACTTAGTCAAAATACATTTAATACCTATTATTTAATTTTAACATGGTTGAATTTAGGCCTGCACCATTCCCTTTCCTTTCATGGATCAGCCTTGAAGAAGGAAAACACACACCTCCCATGGACTGCACTATCTATCGACAGCTGATTGGTAGTTTGCTGTACTTGACACATTATAGGCCATATATTTGTTATGCTATGAATTTTGTATCAAGATACATGTATCAGACTCATAATATTCATTGGAAGGTGTTGAGGCCTGGAAATTCGTAGGCGGCAACAGTAAGGGATTCTCCCCAATCAATGTTCCCAACTAGCCCATTGACTGTTTGGAATAGGGAATCCGTCCGGTTTGCGGTCCGGCTACCGTAGGTCAAGAAACAAAACTAAGGCTTTACCGGTTGTGGCCCGGCCCACCGAGTTTTTTTATTTTGACTTAAAGAAATGATATGCAAGTGCCTAACTAAATGCAGGGTGATCAAGATGCAGGGAGCGGTCACAAAGTGATGCGCAGCTTCTTACCTCTCGTCTTGTGCTCACAAGCAACCAAACCAGATACAAAAAGAAATAAACTAACTATCTAAACTATCCCTAGGGAGCATGGTTATCATTTTGGATGAGCAATACATTATCACATACATTAAGAAGAATCACAGATAGCTGATACTTCTTCTGAAGCACATGAACACTTACAGATATTTAAATAACCAGATAGCCGATCATTTTATAACAACATCTATTGCTCATAGTGAAAATATATCCCAGAAGACTACTGAAGAACATTTAACAAGAACATAGGTTCAGAATATTAAATATTCTTATAGAAAATGAAATACAGCTGAAAATGAAATAGTTCCTCTTCAACATTATTTATTGAGTTGCATTGATACATTCCACTTTACACTCTCTCCGATAGACAAAATTGCAGTTTCCTTTGCAAAACGAAGTAGTTCCTCTTACAAGCAAACATCTACAAAATTTTCCAGGGGAAAAATCCCTTTCTCTATGCCTCGTCTCTCTATTTAAACTATAATTACAGAGCATTTTGTTTTCCAGATGCATGGTCTTTCGGTTTCCCAAACTCTTCACATTCCGATCTTTTGTCATTATGTGATCATGACAACTTGGTAACTGATCCGTTTCTAGGATCATGCCTCTACAGCTCCTGACTTCATCCTCCATTTGCCTCTTTTCAGTCATACCTCTGCCAAATGGGTTA
The DNA here is from genome assembly GCA_001517045.1 of Pseudotsuga menziesii. Classification (NCBI taxonomy): domain Eukaryota; kingdom Viridiplantae; phylum Streptophyta; class Pinopsida; order Pinales; family Pinaceae; genus Pseudotsuga; species Pseudotsuga menziesii. Next base: position 14,816 of record LPNX010730607.1, on the reverse strand, counting down.
ATCTTTCTTCTCATCGTGGCAGATTGACCGGTCTCCTGGATACTTCCTGCATTCAAATTAAGAGCATGATTCAAACGACAAATATCATCAATTAACCAATCCACAAGGAAATGGCCCAGCGAACCACATACGGGCCTGGCAATATTCTATGGTTTCCCGCGGGAAAAACAAGTCAGCAGTCAGAGAGAAACGAGTTCAGGAGCCCGGGGAAACAGCCAGCCGCAATTTCGGGTGATGTTTAAGTCGCAGCCAAGTGAAACGCGGGCGGGAGGTGTCATAAGTCGGACGTCGGATGGTTTTAGCTTCGGAGAACAGAAAACTTTAGCAGCCACAACGGTGGAGGGGGAGAGCTAGAGTACACGCGGAACGGACGAGAAAATAAGTCGGACGTCGGAAGAGACTTAGATCGGAAGTTGACTATCTCTTCCCAGCCGCAACGGCGGGTGAGCAGAAGCTACGGACAGGCGATTTACAGTTAACATACATCGGGCGTCGGACGGTTTAGGAAATCGGACGAAATAAAGGTCTTGGAGCCGCAACGACGGAAGGGTTGAAACTTCGTAGCCCCCCATCTAGCAGTAAAAGAGGCCCACTTACAGGGAAACTCAAGTATTTGAGCAGTGCTAAGGATCGGCTGTAACGAAAGTCGTTTTTCTTCACAAAGGATGCGCTGAAGAACAGCAAATTAACTTCTCTTTGACCACACATTCACGACTCAAACCCAAAAAATGAACAAGGCATACATAAATTACTGACATCCACCTTTAGAGAAACGAAAGAAAACACGCTCAAGGAGCCCAAGAATTCAACGATCAAGCCATACAAAAATAATGAGGAGGGGCCCAGAAATTAAAACATTAATTTGGGGGGGGGGGGGAACAGTGGCGGCAGCAACAACTGGAGATTACCTGGTGAACCTAGATCTCTGGGTGATTATTTTATTCGAGTAGCAGACTGTTCCGCAACAGATGCATCCATTGAATTCTTCTAGTTATCCAGATTTCGCAATTCATCGAAGTGTGTACCTTAATCATTTATGCTAGTCTTTTGGGGAAAATGAAAACTGAGACCCTCAAGTCCAAATAACTATGCCGAGGCCAGAGTATGATTTTCATTATTACCTCTGTTTTCAGGTAGCTAGCAGTGTGGACACCACAGGATTGCAGCATATAGCAAACAGTAGTATCCATTTGTTCCTCGTTCCCATGCTATTTTAACACTTTTGTGCCTTTGGACTTTTGTCCTTTCATCTGAGTCCTTCTGTATGCCTTTCTTATTGAATTTTAATTCAGGATCCTTTATCCCATAGTGCCCTTTTGTGTGAGTGGTTTACTTTAAGTCTCAGCTCACGGACAGAGAGGATCTTTTGGCAATTTAGTATTTATGCTTTAGCACTTGCTTTGATTTATGATGCTTTTATAGAAGTTTGACTCTTTATCTGCCTTTGGCATTTGTTTCTTGGCATGGGATCATTTATATTTAATACGATGTTCACCTTGCTTCCTCTCATGGGTCCTTTACTGTCGCTCCTTAGAACAATTTAAATGTGACGTGGATGGAGCCCCGACATAGTACTTTGGACTCTTTGAATCCGGTTTAATTCACAGGGGTTAAGCAGGACTTCAATGCACACAACATTTTACTCGAGAAAACTGTTAGGATGGAAGAATTCTTTAAGCAATACACAGGCTGATACTCAACATATTTGCTATTCCCAAAAGACCCTAATATCCTCCAGACAACTGCAAGTTCGTTTCCCTTATTGAACATCAAAACTTAGAATTAAATCAAATGAAAGCATGACTCGAAAACAACCACACAGCTTATTTATACACAAGGTAGAAAATATCAAAGAAAATCAAGAAAAGTAGGGCTTGAGAGAACCAAACCATTAACTGGCAAGTTCTCCTCCCATCCTTGTAAATCCTGCAGCTTATAAGTAGCAGGACCAAGTTTGGCTACAATCTGAAAGGGGCCTACCCATAACTGCTGGAATTTGGTATGCTTTTCTTTTTCGTCATGGGGGTGGTCCCACTTGAGGACCAAGTCTCCTACTTCAAATTCCTTTTTCCCAACTTTATCTTTGTCAAACCACCTTTTGACTACCTCCTGCTATTGTTTGAAACTCTCTCTAGCCTTGGATTTGGCTTCTTCTGCTTTTAGGAGATTATATATTCTTATTTGCAGAACCTCATCATCCGACCCCCTAGACTCTTGAGCTAGTATGGAAGATGGTAGCAGAATATTGGGAGGTAGGATAGCTTCCTTTCCGTACACGAGGGTATAGGGTGACACTCCTACTGCAGACTTGGGGGTGACTCTGTCAGCCCACAGGGCGTTGGGTAAGGCTGAGTGCCAACTCCGCTGGTTTTCTATGACAGTCTTCTTCAGGATTCTAATGAGGTTTTTATTGGAGGATTCAGCTAGGCCATTCCCTTGCGGATAGTAGTTAGTAGAGTAATGTAATTTTATCCCTTTCTCATGAGCAAATGCAGTTAATTTAATGGATGAAAAGTATTTAGCATTATCAAAAACTAACGAAACTAGAACTCCAAACCTGGTCATGATATGATCTTGTAAGAAGCTAATGACTTCATCTTTGTTTATCTTTTGCAATGGGATAGCCTCGACCCAGCGAGTGAAATAATCAGTTGCAGTAAGAATATACTTGTGCAGCAGGGAAGAATTTGGCTTTATTTCTCCAATGATGTCTATTCCCCATTGTTCAAAAGGCTCCGTGATCATTACAGGATTTAGAGGTGCTGCTGCTCTAGGTTGTATTCCACCACATCTTTGGCAAGTATCACATTTTCTGACGTGTGCATGTGCATCCCTGAAAAGTGTTGGCCAGTAGTAACCGGCTCTGAGAACCTTGTGGGCTGTAGTCTTACCTGAATAATGTCCCCCAGCCAGACCGTCACGTAATTCTGCCATTACTTTCTCAACATCCTCTTTCTCCAAGCATCTCAGGAGGACTCCATCGTAGTTTTTCCTAAATAATACGCCTTCCACAATTTGGTAGGAAGCTGATTTCAAACGCAACGCTCTTCTTTGTTTGGAATTCCAATGCTTTGGCAATAGCCCGGATTGCAAGTAATGTACAAGGTCCCTATACCAGGACTCAGGGGCTGTAAACAGAGGGAATACATCCATTACATGCAAATCAGCTTCGTCTTCCCATGCTTGTTCTTCATTGTTTGTCTTCCTAGTCATCAGTTTGCATAACCCTTGACCTTTTACTATAGTAGCTGGCTTGAATTCAAGATCGTATTCTTGAAGCGCTGTTACCCAGTTGCCCCTTCTTTCTCCTAATTCTTTTTGAATGAGAAGGGATCTTACAGCTGGGTAAGGGACTATTACCTTGGTACGATTTTTTAGTATATAAGGCCTGAATTGCTTTACTGCCTTAAATACTGCGTATGCCTGCTTATCAATGGCTAGGTATTTTAATTCAGCCCCTTGTAGCCCACTGCTCATAAAAGAAATTGGGAATTCATCACCCCCATCTTCCTTTTGCGTAAGTACGGCTGCCAGGGAATCATCGGACGCAAATGTATACATAATGAATTCCTTGTCAAAGTCTGGAATTTTTAGAGAAGGCGCATGTGCAACAACAGTCTTGATTTTACTGAAAGCATTCTTTTCAGTCTCAGACCACTTAAACTGTACATTTTGCTTGACCATCTGTTGTAGTGGTTTAACAGTCTGGGCAAAATCAGGCACAAACCTACGCACGAAATTTATCGTTCCCATGAAGGATTGCATCCCTTTTTTATTATGGGGCATGGGGATTTGTTCAATGGCCTTAATTCTTTCTGGGTCTATAGATATACCTCTCTTTGAAACTATATGCCCCAGTAACTTACCTTTTGTGACTACGAATACGCATTTCTTAGGATTGAGGGAAATGCCATACTTCCGACAACGCTCGAAAATTTGCTTGAGGTGGAACGCGTGCTCCCCTCTTTTCCTCAAAAATATTGTGATATCATCAAGGTAGACTACTACAGTTCGTCGAATCAGTCCACGGAAAGCTATGTCCATAGCTCTCTGAAATGTCGCGCCAGCATTAATCAGTCCAAACGGCATTCTTCTATATGCGAAAGTTCCCCATTTAGTTCTGAATGTTGTCTTCAATCTATCTTCCTCAGCCACTAACACTTGGTTGTAGCCAGAGAATCTGTCTAACAATGAAAACAATTCAGAACCAGAAACCATCTGTAGTAGTTTCTCCATGGGAGGCACCGGATAATTGTCTTTGTCTGATGCACGGTTTAAGTTTCTGAAGTCCACGCACAGTCTGATTTCTCCTGACTTTTTTATGACCGGCACCAAATTTGACACCCATTCTGAATGCCAGACTTTAAAAATAACCCTAGAATCTAACAATTTCTTCACTTCGCTCTAGATTAGTGGTTCCATATTTGGGTGCATCTTCCTCAGTGGCTGCTGATATGGCTTGATGCCTGGTTTAATAGGAATGATATGTTTGATGATATTAGTATCATAGGTTTTTAAATCTGCATACATCCATGCGAAGACATCTTTGTACTGCTTAAACAAACTGAGGAACTTGTCTCTTTCTGCGGGTGAACAGCATTTGCCGAGATTCATGAACTTGGGATCCGTTTCAGTCCCTAAGTTTATTATCTTGAACTATAGAGTTGAGCTGTGCGTCTTCACATTAGTGGGTCTTCTAAATTTCTCGTTCAAGTCAAACATCTTCTCTAATGTCCTGACCCCTTTGGGAATGAAATTGTCATATTTCATTTCAGCCTGATGTTCCTCATCGTCGATAATGGCTCCTTTAAAAACCTCCTCATTTGTCAAGCATTCAATTATTTGCTGATCATCATCAAATACTCGCAAGTTGGTGATCATGTCGGGAACTGATGGCCTGAAAAGTAATTCAATAGAGCATTTGTTATTAGTGGGAACCAATCTGGCGGCTGATGGAGCTAGAAGATCAGCGGCTGCATTTTTTATTCTTGGAATTGAAATAATGTTGAATGCATGAAATTTTTTAAGTAAATCCCATACCTCGTTTTGGTAAGCTTTCAAATGAGGGGAAACACAATGTATTTGATTCCTTATTTGTTTCACAACTATTTCTGAGTCCCCAAAAACTTTTAAATTACTAACCTGTAGCTCAATTGCTTTCTTGAGTCCCTGCAGCAGTGCTTCATATTCGGTTGTATTGTTAGTACACTCAAACTCTAATCTACAAGACAGAAAGTGTTTATTTTTTTGTGGATCAATAAGGACGCAGCCGGCCCCTGACCCCTCTAATGTTTTTGATCCGTCAAAAAATAAAGTCCAAAAAACATTATCTACCGAAACTGAATTTATTCCTACTGCTAGGTCTACTATTTTACAGTCAAGCTCATCAGCCTGAGAAAAACGAAGGAGATTAGGCTGTGTGTCAGATGTATTGCTAGCCTCTTCCGTTTGATAATTCCCTGGTTCTAGTTCAAGAAAGTAGTTTCCCAATATAGATTCGACCGGCACATTCTTTTCATCCAATTGAGTGATATTGTACTTCATGTAAGGTTCTCTCAAAACCTTAATCTGATTGGGACTCCCTTTGTACGGCAACCAAATATGTGACCAATCTGAGGCGAAATACCCATTTAACTTAGCTGACCAATCTCTACTTAGGACCAGACCGTAAGCGTCTGGTATATCGGCCACCACGATGTTAATAACTTGGCATACTTTGTCATTAGATGCCAGACGGATCAGGACGTCTTCCATTTCACCAATTACCTTAACGTCTGTCCTGTCCAATTGCACCACCCTCCATGTATATGGCTTAGGCTGCCCATTTATTTTCTTACATACTGATATGGGCATGACATTAATTGACGTTCCTGAGTCTACCAAACAATTGTGCACGTTATAATTGAAAATTTCAAATGTCAGGAGGAAAGGTGGATGCTTAGTTTTAGACTTACCTCCCACGCTAGCTTCCCCAATCTCTTCTTCATCCCAAGGCTGATTATCAATGGGTAGCTTTTCTTCTGACGTTTCAAGTGCCTTCAACAACTTTTCTTTCTGCTGGGGTACTTTACACATTTCAAACAGCGGGACATTTTCCTTTATCTTCTTTAAATATTCAACAATGTCATATTCAATTTGTGTTTTAACGGACATAGATTTATCAGCACTCACCTTCTCTTCATTTGGCTTAGGCAGTGCTCTGTTTTGTTTAGGATCCTGGCTGGTAATGGTAAATTCTGGAATTTGATCAGCCAAGGATTTGTCTTGAAACTTCTTTTTGATATTTCTTTGCAACCTTTGGATCTTTGGGAGCAGGAGACTATCATCACTAACCGTACCTTTGCTTCTAGTTGTCACGTTAGCTTCTCTAATGTCCCTGTGTCCTTGAGTATTTTGCTCTTCTGCATCTAATAAGGAAATAGAATTCCATAATGCCATGGTCTCTTCTTCCTATTCTTTTGTAGAAGTGGAAGCATCATTTTTGTTCTTTTCATCTTCATCTTCCTCCGTTAATCTTGAATCCAACATCTGATTCATGACCAATTCCATTGAATTTATCCATTGTGGACAGTTCTTTTCGGAATGAGGCTGTTGATGAAAAGTGCAGAAATTTTCCATCCCTATCTCTGTCAGATTCATGGATGCAGTTTTTTGAGGAGGTTGGGTCTGATTGCCATCCTCTCTTTTCTTATAATATGGTCTGAAAAATTTATGTGCCTCCTTTTATTTTTCTAAGTCTATGATCTTATTGGACAGCTTCTGCATCATTTTCACCATGCTTTCATAATCTGGTGTCTTTTCTTCTTTAGGCTTAGTGAATAGTAAGGTTTTCCTTCCCGCACCTTTTTCTCCTGATTGTTCTGGATAGTCCTCAACACTTTCTCTTTCTGCTTCCACCACATCTGCCTCTTCATAGGTCTCTGTCAAAGTAGGTTTGGCCCTCCCTTTTGCAAACATGGCCAAGTCAGGGCCCAAAGCTGAAGTAGAGTATTCAATCAATACTTTGTCTGAAGGCTTATCTGTTTCAGAATTTTTTTTAAGATATGCTGCAAACCTTTGTGTGAAGCTGTGCACTTTTTCCTTTTTCTCTTTTTTTAATGCACACAGTCCTTTCATGAGGGCGGCGTGAGTCTTTTGGACTGCGTACTTACTTCTGAACATTCTCTCGAAGGTATCCCGGTCTGGGATAGAGTTAGCGGGAAATCCAAAATACCACGAGGCCGCAGCTCCTTTGAGGGTATGTGGGAATAGTCTACACACCACATCTTCGTGTTCCCCAACCTTCAGACCTTCTATTGCCAAGTAGAAACTCTGTAGATGATCATCCACCAGGATTTTCTCATTTGGGTCAAATTTGGGCAGTAGCTTCTCAAAGGCTTGAGGTAGATCGTGCAAAGGTGGCGTCAGATTAAGAGGTGATCTAGCTTTCCAAGCTGGCGGTGGATTTGGTGGGTTAGGTGGGGGTGGATTTGCGTTAACGCCAGCCATGAGTTGAGGTGGAGAGTGAGGGGGTGAACCAACAAGGGTGTGAACAGGAGAACCATAAGGAGTGTCTGGGCCTACTTGGTTCAAAGGCAATTCAACCTCCTGCATGGAAATTTCCACAAGTTCTTCCCAGTCTCCAACCAACACTGAATCTTCAATTAGAGGACGGAATTTCTTCTTGTACTCTCTTCTAGGCAATTCGTGGATAATAGGCAACCCTCCAATCTTCTTTACATAAGCACGGGTATGTATTCTCAGATCATTAACAATTTCGTTGCGAACAGGATATAGATGTTCTCTATTGTCTTCTTCCGGAATTGGATTACATGGTCCACTACTTTCAGAATTGTAACCAGCGGAAAAATATCGGTAAAACGGGTTTCCTCAGCCAGCCATGCACTGGCGGCCCTCCTTCTAGCACCAAAACTGTTGAGGCCTAGAAATTCACAGGCGGCAACAGTAAGGGATTATCCCCAATCAACGTTCCCAACTAGCCCATTGACTGTTTGGAATAGGGAATCTGTCCAGTTTACGGTCCGGCTACCGTAGGTCAAGAAACAAAATGAAGGCTTTACCGGTTGCGGCCCGGCCCACCAAGTTTTTGTATTTTGATTTAAAGAAATGATATGCAAGTGCCTAACTAAATGCAGGGTGATCAAGATGCAGGGAGCGGTCACAAAGTGATGCGCAGGTTCTTACCTCTCATCTTGTGCTCACAAGCAACCAAACCAGATACAAAAAGAAATAAACTAACTATCTAAACTATCCCTAGGGAGCATGGTTATCATTTTGGATGAGCAATACATTATCACATACATTAAGAAGAATCACGGATAGCTGATACTTCTTCTGAAGCACATGAACACTTACAGATATTTAAATAACCAGATAGCCGATCATTTTATAACAACATTTATTGCTCATAGTGAAAATATATCCCAGAAGACTACTGAAGAACATTTAACAAGAACATAGGTTCAGAATATTAAATATTCTTACAGCAAATGAAATACAGCTGAAAACGAAATAGTTCCTCTTCAACATTATTCATTGAGTTGCATTGATACATTCCACTTTACACTCTCTCCGATAGACAAAATTGCAGTTTCCTTTGCAAAACGAAGTAGTTCCTCTTACAAGCAAACATCTACAAAATTTTCCAAGGGAAAAAGCCCTTTCTCTGTGCCTCGTCTCTCTATTTAAACTATAATTACAGAGCGTTTTGTTTTCCAGACGCATGGTCTTTCCGTTTCCCAAACTCTTCACATTCTGATCTTTTGTCATTATGTGATCATGGCAACTTGGTAACTGATCCATTTCTGGGATCACGCCTCTACAGCTCCTGACTTCATCCTCCATTTGCCTCTTTTCAGTCATACCTCTGCCAAATGGGTTAATCTTTCTTCTTGTCGTGGCAGATTGACCGGTCGCCTGGATACTACCTGCATTCAAATTAAGAGCATGATTCAAACGACAAATATCATCAATTAACCAATCCACAAGGAAATGGCCGAGCGAACCACATACAGGCCTGGAAATATTCTATGGTCTCCGGTGGGAAAAACAAGTCAGCAGTAAGAGAGAAACGAGTTCGGGAGCCCGGGGAAACAGCCAGCCGCAATGTCGGGTGATGTTTAAGTCGCAGCCAAGCGAAACGCGGGCGGGAGGTGTCATAAGTCGGACGTCGGACGGTTTTAGCTTCGGAGACCAAAAGACTTTAGCAGCCGCAACAGAGGAGGGGGAGAGCTAGAGGACACGTGGAACAGATGAGAAAATAAGTGGGACGTCAGAAGAGACTTAGATCGGAAGCTGACTATCTCTTCCCGGCCGCAACAGCCGGCGAGCAGAATCTACGGACATGCGATTTACAGTTAACATACATCGGGTGTCAGATGGTTTAGGAAATCGAATGAAAGAAAGGTCTTGGAGCCGCAACGGTGGAAGGGTTGAAACTTCGCAGCCCCCCATCCAGCAGTAAAAGAGGCCCGCTTACAAGGAAACTCAAGTATTTGAGCAGTGCTAAGGATCGGCTGTAACGAAATTCGTTTTTCTTCACAAAGGATGCGCTGAAGAATAGCAAATTAACTTCTCTTCGACCACACATTCACGACTCAAACCCAAAAAATGAACAAGGCATACATAAATTACTGACATCCACCTTCATAGAAATGAAAGAAAACACGCTCAAGGAGCCCAAGAATTCAACGATCAAGCCATACAAAAATAATGAGGAGGGGCCCAGAAATTAAAACATTAATTTGGGGGGGGGGAATAGTTGCGGCAGCAACAGAAGGAAGCCAAGAGGATCCTCCAGTACATAAAGGGAACCAGTACCTAGGGCATTCACTATGCTGCAGACTCCGATCTAGAGCTGGTTGGATACACAGATTCTGATTGGGTGGGTGATTCTATTGATTGAAATTCAACTTCTAGATATGTATTCATGTTTGGTGGTGGCCCTATTTTCTGGTCAAGCAAAAAGCAAGCTGCCATAGCACTAGCTTCAGCAGAGGCTGAGTATTGAGGAGCGGTGAATGCTTGCATCCAAGCAGTTTGGTTGCAAGGCATTCTTTCAGAGTTTGATCTTGGTATTACTTTGTCCACTGTCCTATTTTGTGACAACCAGAGTGCTATCAAGACATCCACGGATCCAGTTACTAGGAAGAGGACCAAGCATGTAGAGATTCACATGCACTACATCACGGAGCTAGTGCATGACAGGACCATCATTCTGCAATACTGCCCGACTGATGAGCAGATTGCAGACATCTTCACCAAGATATTTTCAGAAAAGAAGTTCACTTACCTCCGTTCACTATTGGGGGTGAGTTCATCAAGGTTATCCAGACTACTTTCAATGTTCATCTTGAGGGGGGGTTTTTCCCACTGGGTTTTCCCTCTTTTCCTCACTTAGTTTGTTTTGAGCATTGTTTCAGTTTCAGAATTGTATAGGGAGACCTATGGCCTTAGTTGCTGGGGCCCTAGCATTTTATGCATCTATGTTTTCTAACTCTTCCTAAGTATAGCTTAAGGGGGGGTGTTGGAGACATTTACCATCATACACACTCTTTTGGTCAAATTGTCCTAGTTAAACCACTATCCTAAGTATAATTGACAATAATTGACATCAGTGGAGAATTATTTTCCATCATCCAGTCACAACCATGCCTACCTACAGTCAAGGAGGCTAACTTATCATTCTCCTACAGTCAAGGAGGCTAATTGGAGCACTCCGGGGGTGATCTGAGTGACATTAATGCACCTAATTTCTAATTGGTGGTTACAATCAGTCCAACCAGTCAGTTAAGGCACCTCCTATCATTAAATATATTATTTAATGATTATTTATTATTATTTAATGATCTGGAGTCAACAAGGTGCCTCCACCAACTTTTGATGGTCAGTTCAGCTTCAGTTAACCTCATCGGGGTTCATTGAAGTCATGGAGCACTAGCACTTGATGGTTGGCTTGCTATGACATGTGTTTGATCTCCTTCAGTTGATATTTAGTCATTTATTGCACTTTGACTTCAGTTAGGGTTTGGTGATTCAATTAGGCTTTTGGTCAAGTGGTTAACTGAGTGTGAACCAATGGTTGAGAGTCAATTAAGCTAGACTCACTCACTGAATTCGAATTGTCTCCTTAGGTATTCGAATTCTTCATGGAGTTAAGCCATTGCTTGACATTGGTATTGTAACCATTCATTGTTTATTAAATATACAGAGAGGAAACCAATTCCGGTTTCGATTAACACAATTTCATGAGTATTTGTTGATTATTCTTTCATGAGATTGATTCTTAGTTCCTAGATCATGTGCAAGAATTAATAACGATATGCTTCCGACAGTGATAAAACTAGTTCGTTTCACCTCTAAAACTGCGACAAACATTCTAACTTGAGGCACCGATGAAACAGAAGACAAATCTTCCGATCAATGACTGCGATAACAAAGTAAAAAGGGGTTTCGGGTGGATTGAACGATACAGGGCACTTCATTTAAATGCTGATACACTGGTTGTTTGCGGCAATTTCACAGCAAACCAGTAGTAGTGGTTATCAGCTACCACTTCAGTCATTAAAAGATCGCCCGGTGAACTAGATCTTCACAGTGAATAAACAAATTGTTAGCAAGGGTTTGAAGCCCTAATCGGGAAAAAACTATGACTTTCATTTATTTTGATGTAAACAGATCGGATTTTCAGGATCTATAAAATTTTTAAAAGGCTATAAATCCCATGATTATTTCATTAATTAGGGTTCGAATCTGTGGATTTATAAGTCCGTTCCACTATCAAGAATCTCATCTAGTTTATTCTAAGTATAAGCTATTTTGTTATCATTTGTTCAGCCATCTCTTTCTTTACTGTGTTTATTTCCTGAATGTGCATTTAGGTAATTTTCAAATTCATTAAAGGGCCGATAGCTGTCATCCTATTGGTTATTTAGTGATATTTGATTTATAAACACCAACCACAGTAGGATTTATCCATTTATATGCATGTGTTATGTGTGTAAGTCTGCTAGCCTGGTGATCTCTCCATCCCCGCGCCATTTTGTCAAACCACTGAACAAGTTGTAACTAAAAGCCTTGTGATTGAGTGAGCTTCATGCATATATTTAGAGTGAGAGGTTATATAGGTTATCTAGCTTGATCCAATTCAGAAAAACCCAAAAAACAATTTAAGTTACCAGGCGTCCTCAAGCTACAACTATTATCCACCTGAATGGCACCTCTCTGTCCGAGTGTCGACATTTCTTATGTTGGCACACAAAAGGACATTTATGGTTTGAAGGTTTCCTAAAACACTATAGATGGGCATATTATGAACTACATTTATCATCCATCCAGATGGTTATTTTTACCTTTAAATATGTCAAGTGTTGTACGTGCCTCTTCCTATGTGCAACTTGCGTACATACACGCCTTTCATTAAAGCATGTCGCGTGTTAGATGCGAGTATCGGTAATTGCATCTCACGTAAATATTTGTACGCGGGTTCCCCTTAGAGCAACTCGCATGTCATATGCGAGTTTTCGGTATTAATACCCGCGTACACCTTTCTTCGACATTAAAAATAATAAATCACGATTGTCTGAGATTTGTTAAGCCCTTAACTATAATTATCTTAACTGTCTCAACCTACTCAACCCTTGAAAATACCTTATTTCACCAAGTATAAATAAAGGCCTTGGGGAGGGTATTAATCAATCATACTTGAAGAGCAAAGTTATGCTGGTGGAGTCTATTTAGAAGTCTTTGGAGCAGTGGAACTTAGAATCCTTTGGTTGCAAAGGAGTCCTTGTCTCAGGCGTTGGGTTGTAATCTGAACTCATTCACTATTGTTAATAAAGAGAATCCTTCTTCCATATATGTCTTGAATATCTTTCATGTATCATGGTTTGATGAATACTTATGATTAAGCACTCTGTATATGATTTATCTAACCTATTTTATATACATGTATTATCTTGCACTTAGAGGATTTGATCTTGACAGGTGAAGGAGAAGCATCCCACAAGGATTTGGAGGAGAAGCAGAGCGAAAGAGGAAAAATCTAGGATCAACCGTCGTATATTGGGTGAGTCTTTTCTATCCTCCTATTTCCTTTTATGTACTCTAAGGTCGATTGCCTGCAAGTTTTATGAGTATGTTTGTAACCCCAAACCTTCGGTTCTAAGGTGTTTATTCTTGTACAATAGAACTGGTGACTCCACTGGGGAGGACAAGGTCTAGGTCACCTCGAAAGTCCATGTAGGCATATGGAAACTGCTCTAGTGCCGGTAGCTGTCGCTCCCACCAGATATAGAAATCATCATCGTATACACTATGCACTGTGTCTACTCCTCCTTGATGGAGGAAGATGTCTCCCCACCTACTCATCCTCGACTGACGTGGAGATCGGACTAGTAGAGGTATGGCGGGGCTCAACCCTGGTACTCTCTCAAAGAAGAAGGAAACCAATATGCTCGCATAACAAAATTTCTTTCGCCTTCCTCTCTTGCAATCAGACAGTTGTCTTTTCATGATAGGGACAACTCCTGAACACCAATCATAGAGGGCACCACAAAAACAATCCACCACCAACCTCATTTGGTTCCGTGTAGCCAAATGTAATGAGGAGGATCCTGAAATCCTCATGATGGTGCTCGCAAGTACCTATAGTGTAAAGTCACAGATATGTGTAATAGGGACACAACTCCCTCTCTTTTGGGTACCTGGTGTGCAAAACACATCTATATAGTTCTGGACACTTAAAGGGTCACCGCCTCGGCCGGTGCCCTCTAAGTTAACTGGTGCTCCTCGACGTGACTGACCGGTAATGAAATACATGTCCTCAGTAGTAATCTCCAAAGTCTCACCCTGTAGGTCGAACATACCCAAATCATGATCCCAATAATTTATCATGAACTCCAAAAGGCAGACATTGGCCTGCGTGGGTGATGTGCAAAAGAACTTTAATAGCCCACTTGTTCACATTGCATGTATAGTGGGCACACTTTGGAGTGCTTCTTGGTCCATTGTTTCATGTTCCCGTTCCCTCCATTCCAGCACCATCTTTACACCTAGCAAAACAAGTAATTTGATTCATTAATTTCATATAAAATTTCAATTTTTTTTTACTATATTTAGCTTTTTATCCTTCACGCAGTACACACGACTATCTATTTAGACATGTCGCGTACTGTATGCGACTGTCTATATAGGAAACCCGCGTACAGAATGCGTGTACGCGAGTCTTTACACTATGAACCCGCGTACATGCTGTGACATGTTTTAGGATGCTTTTAAACATGAAATTAGGACTCAAAATTAATAATTTCTAGGATCAAAATGAAGAGCTTGGGGTGTAGGCTTGTAGCTAGGGTTTTCACCCTAGCTTGTGCTGATGAGCACCTACTAAGGAATCTGGAATCCTTAGTAGCAGTTCGATTAAACTAAAAATAAAATGGAAAGTAAAAGCTAAGCTAAGACAGTAAAAGTAAATGACAGGAAGTAACAATGACAAGAAGATGTAAAAAATGTTTGTATTTGTATTACCTCCAATGTGGAGGTTGGTGGAGTCCGTTGCGCTGGTTCGATGTCGGTGGCTCCGAGCTCCGAGCTGGTCCTTCTCCTTCTCCGATGGTGGAAAATAGGCCAAAAGGGGTCTCAATGATGGAAGTAGCTTGATGGTAAGCTAGGGTTTCACGAGATGTTTTGGCAGAGTAAGGATGCTATGACTGTGTATGTGAAATGAGGGGGCTTCACCACTTATTTATAGTTTTTTAGTGGTGGAGTGCTTGCCCATGGTTTTGGGAAACCATGTGGTTTAGGGCAGCTTGTTTAGG
>LPNX010730593.1:308867-329264 GCA_001517045.1 Pseudotsuga menziesii | reverse complement strand
ATAGCTTTAGAAAATCTGTCCCGGCTGCGGTAGAAGGCTCCCAGTCTTGATGTCGAACCTGCAAAACAATTTTTGGAGGAGAGTAAAAACCTAAAATGGCTCTGATACCATGTCGAAATTCAGGCCTGCAGTAGATTAATTTCACCCACAACAATTAACAATTGATCATGCAAATTATCAACAATGGAGACTGAATATGGAGCTGTAACACAAAATTATATTAACTGAGTGTACAATAGCCAACCCTGTAATAACATAGGCTGATGAATATATAGAATACATGAGCAAATTGAATGCATAAGGAAGCATCCAAATCTAGCATAAAGCAGGCTTACCCAAAATAGGCAAATCCCCCATAGGTGTAAAAAGCTGATCCCAAATCTATCAAGGACCCCACGAATTAGCAAGGGCGCATGGGAAAGCTAAAGAGTGGTCAAATGGAAGCTCATACATGCTTTTTCATGGAGGAAAGAGTGGAGGATGAAAGGGGAATGAAACAGGTTCACCTCACCTAGTCTAGCTTTCCTTATGTGCTTTAAAAACTGGAAAAGCGGTCAACAAAGCAGAAAAAGCAGAAGGGCGCCTAGGAGACCAAGAATAAAGCAGATTTGATTCTCAGGACTTTCCAAAGCGCTCCATGAGTCAATAATGGAAATTTTGACCTCTATGGATAGGCAATTGACAACTTGCACATGGTGGGACTCATGGACTAGGCAAATAAGACAAAATAAATGGAATAATGTCTAAGTGGGTAAATACTATGGGTTGATTATTCTAATAGGAAATGTCGCCAAAGATGTTAGTGCCAGAAATTGTTCTCAGACTACTAAAGAACAAGCCACCACAATCTCATAAAATAAAATTAAGTAAAATAGGTTTTTAGGTTTTTGGTTTAAAAAAATTCATCCGCAAGGAGGAAATAAACATCTACAAGCTAATACAAAACTGAATCATGCAAGTTGGATAAACTCGGGATCAAACACATCTGGATAAGCCATAAACATTAGACATGAAATACTAATTCCATCCACAGGCTACACGCATTTACATGAATAAACCTTTAAACAGGAAATGAAATTGTAGACTGAGCAATCAACTAGATCATAAATGAAAAAGAATGACAGGTAAAAGATATTATCAATTTATATATAATCAATAACAGTCATCCACTTACATAAGAGTTATAAATGCTAGCTTGAGAAATAAAAGATCCAAAAGCCTCTCCTTGAGTGAAAAATCCTCCCCAAAACTATATGTTTGTCTTCCTTTTATCATTACAAAAGTAAAGTAGTTCCATAAATACCTTATAGGTAAAAATTTGAAATAGTTACATCAATTAGTTAGATGATAACTCAAAATATTTAAAGACAATTAACCCAAAAATAACAAATCGGATTTGGGGAAATTTGAGGAATTTCTGAAAATTTGGGTCTCAAAGACGCCTTCGTATCTCTCGATCTGGGACACCTGTGCAAAAAATAAGAGACATTTTTTAAATGAGTATTTTATGAACAAAAACCTCTCTTGGTTTTTCAAAATTCCCCTTCAATTGATCAGAATACGTGCTGCAAATTTGTGACTAAAACAGAAAATTATTAAATAATTCAAACCCTGAAAATAGGCCACAAAGATGAATTCGAATCTCTCAAACGATAATAGCTGTTGCAAAAATGAGAGAGGTTTTTGTGAATGATTCTGTTTTGGACCAAAACCTCTTTTTTTTCCTGAATTCATTTCCATATTCTCTTAATCGGCTCCCAATGACAATGACAAAAACAGGAAAAACAGAGTTGCTACAGGAATCTTTTCATGAAAATATTTGACAAAGGACTAAAAAATGAGAGTTAGATTATAAATCAAAACTTGGAATACTATTTTATTATAAGTTTTTGAAATCTTAAAGATATACATATTAACTAATAATCCCAAAAGACAAACCTTAAAACTAAAATAATGAAATAATTCAACCATTAAAAGCATTAAATCCAACCAAAATTATTGATTGTCAAAAATTCTTAAAATCAACATAAAATGTAAAATCATTTGAAACCAATGGTTGAAAATTAGGAAAAAAAGAATAGATAAACTAAGAACAAGATCTAGTTATAACAGGTGACCAGAGTAAATTTGGAGAAGCCTGGTAATGGATGTTGGATGTTTTTCCTTGATATGTGAGAAACAACATGAATATTCATGGAATAAATTTGGTACTCCAATTGCACATGCATCCATATACTGGATGAGGAATTTGGTGGCTGGATATAGCATGATGTTGGGGACAAAAGAAGGTAACAATTTTTGCTTGTTATATATTCCTTTCCTTCTAGTTTGAAAAGTAGTTTTGTATGGAGTTCAGAGAGAACATTTTACCTATAATACCATTATAAATCAAATTCATATGGATAATTACAGTTATATTCCTATGGAGGAGCCTTAGGTGATGGTGGATCATGAGAAAAATTAAGATTTGAAGGCACTTATGAAGAGGAAAGAGAAATGCAATTTTTTCCAAGCACTTGTTGATTTGAAGAAGAGTCATGAGGAGGATTTACCTATGGGAAATATAGTTGAGAACATACCATTTGAGGCTGCACGTAGTGGTATTTTTTATCCAAGGATTGGGTAGAAAAGTATACCACTAAAATGAATATTCATGGATGCACAATATTTGTTTCCATGGGTGAAGAATTGTTTGACATACATGCCTTGGAAGAAAGACTTCATGATATACCTTTATGGGTGGAATCCTTCTTCATGAATAATATGGCTGATCACATCCTATATCGATCATCAAGAAAATGTTTTTATTCATCCATGGATTGGATGGGTAGATACATAATAGAGATGGAGACTAAAAGTTGTGCAATCTTGTCTACATCGTTAAGATTTTCCTTTGAATCTGTAGTAGATTTCTATATGCATATGACATTGCCAGATTATGTGAGCAGAGGAAAATAAATGTATTGAAACCATTCAATGCATTGGGTACACAAACGTCCAAGGATTTGGTATGCATATAGATGAAATATTTATCATTTTGCATTCATAGAATGTGGGATGCAATAGTGCATGACAGAAACATCTTGCACAAGAATATGTCCAAACATTGTTGAACCTGATGGTGGAAGTTTTTGGAATCATGGGAAGTGACCTGCCTCCTATTGCCACCTTTCACACACCTGGGTCACGCGGCAGAAATATTTAAGCCACTCGGTGTGTCCTTGGGGGCAAGTCTCGAGTCAAGGCTGTCACCTTGTCTTGACTCATCCATTTAGGCTCAACTCCTAACAAAGGCAAGGGGGGTAGAGCCTATTAAGTTACTAAGGAAAAATTATTTAGTATGGTGATGTTAAACTGAATGAGTAACTTAGGAGTTTGAAATTTAACCATAAAAAACCATAGATGACAAGATACAAAAAGATCGCACGAAAGCACAATGTTGAGACACAATATATATATATATATATAGCAAGAAAATAACCAGTGCCTTAAAATTGAGTCAAAAGATAATCAATGTACTTGCATCTGCTTGGAGTGAATGTTTTGGGATTGTCTCTTGGTACATTTGAAGTTAATGTGAAATATGAGTTGATTAAAATTAAGCGAAGGGGGGGGGGGGGACTCCAGATATACCCGAGAGTACTTGGAGTATGTCCAAACCTAAAACGTCATGACTACCTACAAGGAATATGTGGCCTAAATGGAGCCTATGAGGCTATTGTTCATAATGCACCCGCAGGTGTAACAGAGATTGGCACCCTAAGATCACTTTTCAGAAGTTCCCGCTTCCTTTGGGTATTTTGCCACTATAATGGTTTGATCTAGGTGTTGGATTTTCACCTGATGGTTTGTCAATTTGGGAGAGTGAATTCTAATTATTCTAGTCACTCAAATGATTTTGATACAGCTTGACTGATCAAACAAACCGCATCCAAGTGTAGAGCATACACACAGGAGTCTTGTCAATTTTAGTAAATTTTGAGATGGGTGTTCTTGTTAAAAAAGAAACCCTCCAGAAACATCTTTCGATCGAAGTGGATCTCAATCGGGGAATCAAGGAGGGGTTAATTTTATTAAAACTGAAGAAACAATTGATGAAAAAGAAAACCAAGATACACAATGCCGGTTCTCTAATTAGTCCTACAACGCATCTCTTTCCCCTTTCGGTTCAATCGAGAAATCGTGGGGTAAGTATTAAATTACTTTGAAGCCTTAGATATGCAATATGGAATCGATAATAAATCAAGGTATACTACCTTGAATATTAGAACTATGCTAGATTGCAAAAAAAAGGAACGAAAAGCAAAAAAAAAGACAGGGACGCAAATCCCCCAGGGGGGATGGTGAATAGGCTCAAAAGAGCCTCTTCAAAAGGACCTTTTATTTTTATTGGAAGTGATTTACAATATCAGCAAATTTAAATTGATGCACTTTGGTCCTTGTTATCTAGGATCCAAAGGCTTACAACAAGCTTGTAACAAACTAGAATTAAAACACAGTGGTGGGGGAAGCTTCTGGGAAGCTCTGGTTCGTCCAAGAGTCGAAAATTGGGCAGAGTATCCTTCTCTTTTTTGTTAGACCTACTAAAAAAATAGCGAGCAATTAAAATCAAATGTTCCCAAACACACTTTAAAAGTGTTTTGGGTCACCACACTAGTTACCGAAAAAAAAACTAAGTAAAAATTTGTTAAGTTGGGGTAATCTAGTTTTGCAAAAAAAAGGAACCAAGGAAAGTAAGCTTTCCTTGGGATATCGGCTTGATATTTGGGAAGCCAATGAGATGTGCAATTTTATTGCAGAATATGAAACTTTAAATTACAGTAAAGGAAACTACCTTAAAAGCAAGCTACAAATTTTCTTTAAAATGCTTGCAAAAAAGAAGTTAATTTCAGCTATATCTCTTAAAATATGACTTTATATGCAAAATAGAACTGAGATATAAAATTAAGAAAGGATATTACTAACTATATATATGTAATTTTATTTGTGAGACAGATCTAAGCAATAAGATTCTTTAAAAGTAACCAATTTGAAGAGAAATTAAGATTTTGAAGGAGGAAGAGAGAGAGAAAGAGTGTTGGAAGCCTGGGAATGTTGGGCTTTGGAGACTGCTATGGTGGAGCATTGAGGGACTATGTCATTAAAAATATATTGAAGATGAGAAATATGCAAACCACCTCAACCTCTTCTACAAGCGGTATCACCTGCAACTTAGAAATCCTTGCACAAACAGATGGTTAAAACATAGGTGCTGCTGGAAGTGATAATTGGAAAGCATGCAATTAAACTTAAAATACGTACAAATCCAATATATCTGAAACAAGAAGCAGTAAGAGCATAAATCAAACTAGAACAAAATATTACCCTAATAAGAGGGAGATCTCTCCTTCAAGGCCAACAATTAACCAGCAAAAGCAGTGATAAATAACACAGATTATACCTCATAAGCATTTGACAATCACCATCCACACATGAAGAGAATTACACCATAGATATTCCAAAGCTTCTTTATTCTAGAATAATAAACAATACAATACAAGAGCAACAACACCTCAATCCCAGTTCTAACTCACTTGGAAGAGGCAGCTTGAGCTTTATTTATACAAAAAAATGAGATCCAGCCCAAGGGGGTGCAAATTCCAAGGAGATAGACCATTGTAGCTGAAGGAGAGTCCATCAATGCTTGATTTGTGTCTAGCTAAGCCAGATCTAAGTCTCATTGAGTGCAACTGTCAATCGAGGGGCTGATCTAACTGACACCTCAACCTGTTGACTGAAGCATCCACCAAAACTCATCCATATGAGGGAAAATGTGTGGAGGAGAGAGGGAGGGAAAAATTTGCCATAAAGGATGTTGAATTTCAACTCTAGATCTGTCTAGATCACCTCCTTCAGTCAAGGATTTGTTAGATCTAGTCAATCTGGTTCAGATCTGACTGATTTCAATCAAATCGGTTGAGAATCCACTCATCTAGGATTTTTTATTTGCTCCATTATTCATCAATTTATTAATTAAAATAATCAATAATTTATTTTTTGGGGCTTTCTGACCTGAGTGATGGAAAATCACTCAAAACTAGGAAATAGCGAGTCCATGGGTTTACATGGTGCTCTTAGCTTGAAAATGAGCACCTACATGACTGAAACTGATTATTTGGCCCACTTTTATTACAAAATAATTTTTTCCAATTAAACTGTTAAAAAATAGCCTAAGTTTTCGAAAAATTAAATTTTAATAGAAAACACTGAAAAAATTAAAAAAATTAAAAAGTTAAAAAAACATAGGGGGACTTGGACATGTTCATATGACTCGACCATGATACCTAGCATGTTTATACATTGACACATAGACTCTAATAACCTCAATAGGCCTAAATGCCAAGCCGACCACCCTAACTTTGGAGGTATGGAGTGAAAAACTCAGAAATTATCAACCGTTTATTCAACAACCAATAATAACCAAGGGAAAAACACCCTGGGCTGATTGGATTGACAAATAAAGTCTAAGATACTGATTCTTTTACAGACACTATCATGCTAGAACATTTATTACAATTCCCCCATGGGGTATGAACATGTGATATAGTACAACAAAGCTTCCCAGAAGTAATACTGAAGGTCTTTTGAAGTTCGAACAAGTTATCCTTGTCCGGTTCACCAGGATCACTTGATAAAAAACCACTAAGTACAAATTAGGTGGTAACACCTCCAATATGGTTGTTGGGACTTGGAATTCATTGGAATTCCATACTACATCAAATGGTAGACATTTTTAAAATATTCCAACATGATCAATGGGATCCCAGAGGGCTATATGGCCTTCGTTTCCATGTGCCAATCCTTGTGGAACAGTTAGAGAGTCTCCTATAAAGGAATCATTATGATGGATGGAAATACTATTATTCTATTGGTTTGTTTGGGATTATTCATGAGGCTCTCTATAATGGCATGGGGGAGTGTATATGGGGAAGAATAAGACACTTTCCAATCTTGAAGAAAGTGGTGTATAATTTTCCAATGTTTTCCCACAAATTTTTACCCCACCATATGTGCCAAAGGGTGATTCTTCCAAAGGAAAATTAAGGATAATTTAAAGTCCCAATAGACACCCCATGAATTTTTATCCCCAATATAGAAAATATTCAATCATAGACATGGAGATGTTCATCATTATGCATGCAATGACTAACTGCATAATGTGCTTAAGGGGAAACTAGCCATAATCGTTCAAGGCCAATATTGGCATATGTAGAGATCAATGTATGGTAGGAGGGAGCTCATATATGATGAAGGTGATTTTCAAATGGCTCATGTAGTAGCTTGCCAAAGTTGGTGAAAAAGTGCCCAAGTGTTTCATCATACAAATTTCATTTTATTGAGGACAGGAAATTTTGGGAGGAGAGGACTATAATGTCCCCAATTTTGATAGAACCATGTAAAGACATTATCCCTTGATATCCCATGGATCTTAGTGTAAGAGTTAATTAATTTTTCTAGGAAGGAATTCATGATGTGCTTGATATTAAGTTTTAGAAAAAATATTATTTAGTTAGTTAGTTAAATTAATAGCTTTGGAAATTGAGGTATCCTATATTTAACTTATTTTCCTTAATATTTAATGGACGAGTTATAATTCCAATGTGGCCAAGAGGGTTCACTAAGATATAGAGAAAAGGTTTGGAACTGTGGAAACATTGCCAAAAAGGAAGAAAGCTGGAATGAAGGCGTGCCAAGGTAAAAAGCAGTACAAAGCAGGAAAGTAGACAAAGAAAGGGAAGTATGGATTTTGGAAAGAAAGGAAGGAAAGAAGGAAAAATAAATAAAGAAGGTAAAAGAAAACTAAATAAAGAAAATACAAAAAAGAAGAAAAAATAGAAAAAGAAATGCAAAAGCAACAAAGGAAGGAAAAGAAGAAAAAGAAAGCAAAGCAAAGCAAAAGATCAGAAAGAAAGCACATTCCAGTCGAGGTCATGAGGGGACATTGGATAAATATGATTGCAAAAGAATCCATATATTCTCTAAAATAATAATTGTGCACCACTCTCACATCTTTTGATAGTCATACTTTCGAATTGAGAGCTATAGCTTCTTAAACTTAGGAAGATGTGCCCCTAGTCATAGTCGGAAGGTGTGCCCATGCTTCTTTTCTAATATTAAGAGAGGATTGATGGAATTTATATATCAATGGTGCATTATTTCAATATTTGAAATCATATCCACTGAATTTCAGTGTCCTTTTGCAGATAGTGGGAAGTCTGTCATTCCAATTCCCAAGGATTCCTAGTCGTTCTTCATGTAGTGATGTTTTATGCCAGAGGATGATGTCTATGACCTTCCTGTGAGAATCATTTCTACTTCCATTGGTAATATTTTATGTATTTACGTATTTATTAAGTAAATCTAGCAATTCAAATCAATAAAGTTGTGTTTCATATAAAGTTTTGATGCCTTGTCTAGATTCAATGGAAAAATGACTAGTTTTTTGTTTTGTTTGGATTAGTTATCTTAGCCCCATCAAATTCTCTTATTTTATGTTCTAAATGATCATTAACATGATAATTAAGGTATTATATGTCTTAAATAGAATAATTGTGACCTTCCTCTTATGTTTGGGAAGCCTGATAGTGTGGCCTATAGTGCATTCCTAGAGGGTAGTTTTTCTTGTGCAAGCCATTAAGATTTTACAAATATGTACTAAAACTTTAAAAATGTAGTAAAATTGTTATATAAAAGTGTATAATATTTACGCAATATCCTCAAATTCAATTTCCCTAACCGCTAGTTTATGCGAAGTGACAAGAAAAGGTTTTAGTTTGCATATATTGGGGTGCCTATGAGCCTTGGAGTAGACTTAAGCTTCACTTCTAATCAAAACATAAATGGTCCTAATACATTCTGCAAAGGAACTTTAGATATCACAACCTTCTTCCCTTTCTTGGTTTGGACTACATTCTTGATCCTTGTTCAATTAACTAGTACAAACCCCATTTGCTCTCATTGCTATTTTTAAATTCTTTTGAGAAAAGGGAGTTAATGACCAATATGACCTGACTAGTTCATTATAGATACTTCATTTCAAATTTTTTTGAATTTTCATGAAACATAAGGTTTTCATAAATATTTATGCATCTTTGATTGTCACATCGAATAATAGTTGGTTCAAGCTTCTCACTGAAACAACCCAACTAGTAGCTCCCTAAAACACATTGCTTCTTGGAAAGACATACTAACTGTGATGTACTATACTTTTGTAGTACTCTAGGATATGGATCCCTACTTCCTGCTGGACCAATAGACTATAACTGAAACTGAGCTATAACAGTAGTCGAATGTACACTTTCAGTCCAAAATGTTACTACCCCATTTTGAATAAGCATATCCAAGTGGCATCACACCTCCACTGGAGGCATATATGAGTCCATAAGAAATATCACATTGAAGGTAGTTAATCACACGTTTAGCAAAAAACCAATGTTAATGTCTTAGATCAAACATAAACTAAATTAGAATACTCACATCATAACATATGTCAGGTCTCAAGTGTATTAGGCATATCAAGAAACCAATAAGATGTCTATATAAAGTGGGGTACACAGGATTTAATCTACTATTAGTCTCATCCAATGTAGTATTAGTCTCATGTAGACATGGATTTCCAATTCATCGTGCCTAACTTGTGCAATATGTCAACAATGTACTTCCCTTGAGATAGAAATATCTCATCTTTTCTTTGCCAAATCTTAAGCCCAAGAAGCTAGTGCATCATATCTAAGTATTTCATCTTGAACTTAGAAGTGAGATCTGTCTTTCACGAAGCAATCATATTTTCCTCTCTAGAAAGGAACAAATAATCCACATCTAGAACCAATATCAAAGGTCAGTTCTTCACTACATTGAAGTACAATTTTCGATAATCTTCCCTCTTAGAGAATCCTAGTTTCTGAATATAGCTATCAATTTTTAAATACCAAGGTATGGGAGATTTCTTAGGCCCATAAAAGTATTTCTTTAATTTGTAAACATGGGACTCCTTCCCATGCACCACAAACCCCTTGGGTTGTTGAATATTGTTATATTTTTATCGTTCAAGCTAGCATTACGATCTTAGGATCTTTAACTGAGAGAATAACATGCAAAACAATAAAAACACAAGAAACAAGAGACACAAAGAATTTTCCTTGGGGAAACCATAAAGGAGAAAACCCCACAACTTCCTTAGAGATAGAATGAGCACCAATGGCAGCAGTAAAACCCAAAAACATAAAGATGATCTCCACACCTTATGTCTCTCTCTCTCTCACTGAGACAACTTCTCCTCTCTCACTCATGCGCCCCAATGAGTGAGTGTGTGTGTGATAAATAGAGAGGCTCACTCTCTATTTATATTATTTCGTTCACTTGAAGCCCACTACAACATGTCAGCCTCACTTAACAATTACTTACAAGAGCCAACATCTTTAGGAGTGTCTAATAATCCTAATGCCCCATAGCTTGTCGAGACTTTTCCCTTTTCTCAACAAGGAGGGATAAACTTGACTTAGATGGTGGGTACTATTGCCTCGACTTACAATAACTCACCTAGGGTCGACTTCTCTAAGATAGTCTAATAACCCTAGGGCCCCACAACTGTGGGGAGTATAACCCTTGACAAATAGGGGGGTTACCCATGACTTGACATGACTTGTTTACATTATAGAAACTTCCCGAAATAAACATCGGGGTATGACATGATTTAAATAAATTACAAACACATCCCAGAATAAACATCGAGGTACAATACATAAGATATAGGGATGAATACATTCCGAAGTTACAATTACATCAACACTCCCTCTTAACTAGGAATGTATTCTCTCGACACAATTTATCAACACAAGTCTTCTTCTCTGTATCATCTAGATCATCATTGAGTTCTCATCATCTTCAGGTCATCTTCATCTTCAGGTCATATTCATCTTCAAGTCATCTTCATATGGATCTGGATCGTCACTCGATCTAGATCATCATCACTGGATCATCATCAAGTCTGGATCATCACTTGATTTGGATCATAAATGCTGGATCATCATCAAGTCTAGATCATCACTACTGGATCATCATCAAGTCTAGATCATCACTTGATCTGGATCGTCACTATTGGATCATCATCAAGTTTGGATCATCACTACTGGATCATCACCAAGTCTGGATCATCACTTGATCTAGATCATCATTAAAGTTGGATCATCATTGAATCATCATCATCATTACTGCTTCTACTATCTCAATCAACTGGTGCTATCTCTTCATTCTTCTCATCACAAGAAGTTCTACAGAGCCAGCCCTGTAGGCCTACCCTTCATGTAGGTCTTCATCGGTGCTTATATCTGACACTTAAGTCAGAATGGCCTGTCCATCTCTTACATTTGACCTCATCTTGTCAAAAAGGCATGCCCAGCACTCACATCTGACCACATCTTGTCAAAAAGGCCCAGCACTCACATCTGACCATGTGTAAACACATCACACTAGAATGGCTCAGTGCTTACATCCAACCTCATATTGTCGGAAAGGCTCTGCACTTACATCTGAACCCATCTTGTCAGAAAGGCATAGCACTCACATCTGACCATGTGTAAACACATCGTGCCAGAATGGCTCAACACTTATATCCGACCTCATCCTGTCAGAAAGGCTCTGCACTTACATTCGACCATGTGTAAACACATCGCATCGAAAGGGCTCTCAGTACCAAACTAAGGATTCCTGGTAACTGACTAGGTTCCTGCCTCCATTCTCCCAGAGAATGGCGTCAGCCCTTATATCTGATCAAGTGGGATACATCCCTCAATCACATCAGAATGGACATGCGCTCACATCTTATCATGTAAGACTACATCCTACAGTCATATCAGAATGGCCCTCAGTCCCAAACTGGGTATTCCTGGTAACTGACCAGGTGCCTCCATTCTAAGAATGGCATTCAGCCCTTACATCTGATCATGTAGGAACCAATCCTATAGTCATATCAGAATGGCTCAGCACTCACATATGACATGGAAGGAACCGAAATCCTCTCACCATGACAGAATGGCTCAACCCTTACATCTGACCATGAAAGGAACTTAATCCTCTCCCATTTCATAATGACTCTAGGTATCATCATTTCGCCTTGGAGGGAACCTCGATCTCAAGAACACCAAGCTTCTCCCTAAAGTACTCAAACTTCACTTTGGCCATTTCTAGCATAGAATTACATCAGGGCTGATTACATCCAAGGATAACCTACGAGCTTCACCAAGACTTATGCTTAGACAACCTGTCTCATCAGTTATGCTAGAAATCCTTCTTTCAAGAGATCTTGATATGGATTACTGCTCCTCTCTGCATCATACAAAAAATGCAAGTCATATCAACCAAATCAGATAGTAGTTTTCAAAAGAAACATACTACCTCCCAAATAGTATGTGGCAACATCTTTTTTCTCATATATACTCAACGCCATGCAGGACTCCATCCTGCCAAACCAAGCGATCACACTTGATCCCATACTGAAGTAGCACCTCGAAGTGCTCTTCCTATCAATGGCACTGCCTTCCCAATACAAACCCACATAATCTTTTGATTCACCTCATACTTGAGCCCATAATCAAATTTACCCTTCAGGTACCTCACTGCATGCTTTGCAACCATCAGGTGAACATGTCTCAATGTGTTCACATCAAAGCAAATATCTGGTCTCGTATTCATCAGGTACATCAAGAATACATTGTGGCATTAACCATGTCTGATTAAGCAACACTCAATAGATTCAACTTTGATGCCATAGGTGTGGTTATGGTCTTGCAGTCCATCATCCTAAACCTCTTCAGGATCTCTACTGCATACTTCCCTTGTCCACACCTCCATGCCTAGAATGTAGTGCATCGACACATAACATGAGAATCATTGGTCTTTTGCCTTCAACCTTAAAGCAAAGGTTGGAATTTTCTTTACTCTCAGTAAAGCCTAGAGTCATCAGTAATCTATCCATCCTGTCGTACCATGTCGAACCTCAGGATCTTCTGCAATCACTCCCTTTGAAGCAGAGCATCATTCTCCCTCTGTCTTTTGTATTCTATGCACTGAAACATTCTGTACTAGAGTGACAAGTAGCTTCCTCTGCTACTAATATTCTAAGTATCCATCTAGGATCATTGGATACTGAGATCCTCTATCTTGAACTTTTCAAAAGTTCTTCTTGCACCCATCTATGATATTTTCATCCTCTATAGACTTTCATCTTCAACCTGTAGCAAAGGTTAAGATCTTCATCAAGCTCCTCATGTATGAGTTATCCCATGGGTGTCTTCTGAGCTCATACAAGGCCTTATCTCATTTGCACACATGATTCTTCTTGTCATGTGTATTTCTAGTGGCTGCAAATGTCTCTTCGTAGTCTATGCCTCGTGCTACAAATATGGCCTTGTATCCCATGATGTTTCCATATACTGCATGATGGAACTACAAAATTCTCTTCATGTATCAATACTGTATCCTAGACATTATTCTTCTTGAACCTTTCTTCTTGGTTACTTCTTCATGGCTGGAAGGTTCTACATCGATGATGTCGCTGCATTTGTCATATTATTCTTCATCTTGAATTATCATCACTTATTCTTCGGAATAAGTCTCATCCTTCTTTGCTTGTACACGACCTTTCCTACAAGTCAAATGCATTAGTTGTATGGTTAGAAACATTTTATAAGGTATGTTCATAATGAAAAATTCTAATGCATAACTATATGATCATGCAACTAATTTAGCCAATACAACATCCATCCATATCTCATGGACACTTTCTATATGCCTTCCATCTCTACCAGGACAACATTGAGATTGTGCACTAATCCAATATGTCAGCAAAGAGGTTTCATTCTAGATAAGTAGCAATGGATATTTGTATAGCACCATAAGCTACTTACCCATCACATGCATATTAGTAGTATACTGTCATTAATGCAAACATTCTATCATGCATAATACATTAACTGAATATAAACAAATGCATAACAAAACAATATCATGAAATGACAATTGAATACTTATATTTATTTGTTTCATGGGTAGACTCCTTCTTGAGCCTTTAGCTTCATCATATTCTTCATTCATAATAGCATCGTTTCTTATCCAAATGCTAAGATGGATAAGATTTTCTTCAAGATTTGAGTTCTTCGTATTATTCATCGCTTGAGGGATCTTCTTTGGTTGGTGAGAGATTAATCTTTAGTTTCTCCCATCTTCTCTTCTCTTATTATGAGTTGAGCTTCTTCTTCTTCCTAGATTCTGCTGAAAGCCATCACTTCCTTCTGGCACACATTGCTCACATGAATGAATTCCATGATCCTAGGAGGCTATTCAAGGAGGTTATCACAACTTCTACATTCTCCACTTCTTCTTTTACCGCTTCAAGTTGTTCTGCATTCTGGATCTTCACATTCTTCAACTATTTTCTTAAAGCCATCTTTTCATTTATGTTCTTCCCTTCAAATAACTTGGTCAAGGAATCAAACATCTTCGGTGTCTTTAGGGAAGACACTTGTGGTACAAGGTGATCCGTGATTGAATCAACAATGATCTTCTTGGCCTTGACCAAGTTCTTCTGGTGTAAGGCTTTTAGCCTCATCTCCCTCTAGGAATGGAACCTCTCTACTCATGTAGGCATCCAATTCATTTTATTCAGAGAGATCAAATACTTCCATGCTTGGAAGTTGTCAACTTCACCAATATTATCATCAATATGATGTGATAGATCACTTTGAAATGAGAACCTCAAATGCAAATATCAAAATATTAGATCTTACCGATTTGAGGTGTCCATCCTAGTTCCGAAGCTCGTTGATATAGGGTTTGTCATAGAAACCATAATTTTCAAAACTTGGAATCTTTCATATATTATTGGATAGAAAGATATATCTCTTTAAGGAAATATGTCCAATGTACTCCTTTTCCGAAAACAGTGGAGGGAATCTCCCGGAACAGGAAGCCCTAGTTTTCCAATTTATTCTGCAGAAGTTCTTGTTATTGTTTCTACAGTATATCTGAAATTACTACTCTTCTGCATCTAAACATTTTCACTGCGGTAGCCTCACATGTCCCTGTTCCACAACCATAGGTTTCATTAGAATTGGTTTCACCAATTTGGACTTATGATCATTTTCCCAAGATAACCTGTTACAAGACTGTTCAGAATAGTGAAGTTGTACAGACTGCCACATGTCACTGGTTCATCTTTTGAGTTTGAAACTCAAACCACAGAAATTAAAGTCCATTCCCTTTTTGGAACATCTTTAGACAATTCATTTGGACCATGGTAGCCCAAGAAATAGCAATTTTCTCCAGGTATCCTATTTAGGGATGAATTCTAGAAGAGGCTATAACCCTAACTTGGAGGGATCATATCTCCCATAATATAGAGAATCAGTGGTGGAATTTTGGACATGGTTTACATCAGGATTTTATATTTGGCCTATACAATTTTCCACTCCTGAACATTCTCAAATCCTAAGATATAGCGAATGTACCAAAACGTATCAGTTTTAGTATTTAGGGTTTTTCTAGCTCGGGGTCAAACTAGGGTTTGACTTTCTTAGAGTTTCACCCAACCAAAAATATTGATCTGGGTCTCTAAAATTCAATTTTGATGAGGAGAAAAATCCTATACTGGGCTCACTCAAAAATTCCTCTTCTGTAGAAATCCCTAATTTCCGCACCGAAAACTGAAAATGCTCATAATCGAATTCCACTTCGACAGAAAGATGCGCCCTTTAATGGAGAGTCATCCTAGCATACTTTTGCTGATGGAATGTGGAGAGAGACCCAAAAAGTAAGAATCCCTAGATTCTGTAGCTGCATAATGTCTTCATCTTAGGTTAGCTATGATACCATGTTATATTTTTATCATTCAAGCTAGCATTATGATCTTAGGATTTTTAACTGAGAGAATAACATGCACAGCAATAAAAACACAAGAGACAAGAGATACAAATAATTTTCCTCGAGGAAACCATAAAGTAGAAAACCCCGCAACTTCCTTAGAGATAGAATGAGCACCAATGGTAGCAGTAAAACCTAAAAACATAAAGATGATCTCCACAGCTTCTGTTTCTCTCTCTCACACTGAGAGAGCTTCTCCTCTCTCACTCATGTGCCCCAATGAGTGAGTGTGTGTGTGTGATAAATAGAGATGCTCACTCTCTATTTATATTATTTCATTCACTTGAATTACACTCCAACATGTCGTCCTCACTTAACAATTACAGAGCTGACATCTCTAAGAGTGTCTAATAACCCTAGTGCCCCATAACTTGTGGGGACTTTTCCCTCTGCTCAACAAGGAGGGTTAACCTTGAATTAGATGGTGGGGACTATTTCCCTGAGTTACAATAACTCACCTAGGGTTGACTTCTCTAGGATAGTCTAATAACCCTAGGGCCCCACAACTGTGGGGACCTTAACCCTTGACAAATAGGAGGGTTACCCACAATGACTTAACATGACTTGTTTACATTATAGAAACTTCCCAGAATAAAAATCGGGGTATGACATGACCCAAATACATTACAGACACATCCCAAAATAAACATCGAGGTACAATACATAAGATATATGGAAGAATACATTTCGAAGTAACAATTACATCAACAAATATAAAACTCTTCCTCAACATCACCATTGAGGAAGGCTATCTTCACATCCATCCTGTGAATGTTCCATTCTAAAACAGATGCAAGTGATATAATACCTTGAGTAAAGGTATACCTAGCCACAGGAGTGACTATCTCATCATAGTCTATGCCTTCTTTCTGGGATAAATCTTGAGCAACAAATATGGATTTATATTTTCCAATACTACCATCAACAACATGCTTAATCTTGTAAATCCATCTAGAAGTAACTATGGACTTCCCTTCTGGTTTAGGAACAAATTCCCAAAGACCATTCTTCATAATATACTTATATTCTTCTGTCATCACATCTTTCTAGACTTGCTTCTTTGCAGCTTCTTCATATGAGGTAGGATATGAATCACTGATGTCACATCCCTGTTGACTTCAATGTGTCTTTCACCTTGAACATATATTATCATTAGAGGAAATTTCAACTCAAAATGGGCCTCTTAACCATAATTCAAATTCCATTAAATCATGTGTTAGTGAATGAAATTGCTTTAAATTTGAAATATCATATAGGTATTAAACAATTTTGTAATATAAATTTGGGGATAGGTATCATAAAAAAACTAATTTTTTTGTATTTTCGACATATCTCCTTGTGCTTTTACTAAAATTTCAATTAGGAGAGCTCCCTTGATGCAAAATTAAATTCAGCATCCAACGAGTACCCACTCGAGATACTTTTGACGGACTTCGCTACCCCAAAAAAAAGAAATACCTGAAAAAATGTGATGATGACATCATCATCACATTTTTCCCATGACATTAGAGGAAATTTCAACTCAAAATGGGCCTTTTAACTTTTATTCAAAATCGATGTCATCATGTGTTAGCCAATGAAATTGCTTTAAATTTGAAATACCGTATAGGTCCTAAACACTTTTTTAATATAAATTTGGGGATAGGTATCATAAAAAAAACTATTTTTTTGTTTGTATTTTTTACATATCTCCCTGTGTTTTTACTCAAATTTCGATCGGGAGAGCTCGTTGGATGCGGAATTAAATTTCGCATCCAATGAGTACCCACTCAACATACTTTTGATGGACCCCTCTACCCCAAAAACAAGAAATACCTGAAAAAACGGAATGATGATGTTCATTCCATTTTTTTAGGTATTTCATTCTGTTTTTTCAGGTATTTCTTATTTTTGGGGTAGCGGGGTCTGTCAAAAGTATGTCAAGTGGGTACTCGTTGGATGCAAAATTTAATTCTTCATCCAATGAGCTCTCGCGATCAAAATTTGAGTAAAAATACAGGGAGATATGTCAAAAATACAAACAAAAAAGTATTTTTTTTCTTTTCTTCCTCCAAAATTAATAAATATTATTTTATTATTTTAACTATTATTTTATTAGTTCATTTTAGGAGGCCCATTTTGAGTTGAAATTTCCTCTAATGTTTCTTGTTTTTGCGGTGGAGAGGTCCGTTAAAAGTATGTTGAGTGGGTACTCGTTGGATGCAGAATTTAATTTCACATCCAACGAGGTCTCTCGATCGAAATTTGAGTAAAATCATAAGGAGATATATCGAAAATACGAAAAAATAATAATTTTTTTGTTCCTCCAAAATTAATAAATATTATTTTATTATTTTTCTTAGGAGGCCCATTTTGAGTTGAAATTTCCTTTAATGGTAGGATTAGGATGACTCACTATAGCCAACAAAGGTTCCCTTATTTATAGAAGGCTCCATTTTTTTTCTCTTTTATTTTGGTACATGAATGTATATGGGGCTCCCAAAGATCCTCAAGTGTGATATATCTTGATTTTCACCAATGAACACTTCTTTTGGTGTATTCTTTTCTAGAATAGCATGTGGAATTCTATTATAGACATACACATCTATATTGGTGGATTCTTCCCATAATGAGGTAGACAGATCTTGGCCATGCATCATGGATTTTGCAGCTTTACATATGGTTCGTTTCTTTCTTTCATCAACCCCATTATACTGGGGGTTGTGGGGTATTTCCAACTGTCTACCTATTCCTACATCACTACAAAACTCATTCAATGCATGTGACTCAAATTCTTCTCCATTTTCGTACCTTAATGCACAAATGTGCATTCCCATATGATTTTCAACTAGGGCCTTGAACTCTTTAAACTTGCTAAGAGTTTCACTCTTAGCCTTCAGGTAATAAATCCATGATTTGATAGAAAAATTATCTATGAATAGTACATAATATAAGAATCCACTCAGGGAGGGGGATGACATGAGACCACATACATCAAGAATGTATTAACTCTAAAATCCCTTTAGATCTAGTAGAAATCCTAGAATTTATTTTCTTAGCATTCTTCTGAAGTGCACAACCCCTACAAACACTATCATGCTCAAAATCAAATACGCGCATATCTTTTAACATCTTTTTTAATATTGGTAGCACTTTGTAGTGGAGGTTCCCAAGCCTCCTATGCCATAACTTACATGGAATGATAGTGTGGTGAACCATAGCTTTAATGTACTTCTTAGGTACATAGTAGAGACCTCCCTCTATGACTCCAATCAATGCAACATATTCTACGAGTCTTTTCTTTGGCCATAATAGTGCTTGATTATCCATGAATATAACTCATAAGTCTTTATCTTCAAGAATCGAAATTGATAGAAGGTTCTTCCTCAAGCATGGAACATATAGAATGTCCTCCATGTGTAGAATATCACCTAAGCTCATCTGAAATGAGGTAAATCCAACACCTTAGATAAAATAGCTTGTGTTTTCCCCCAAACCTACCTTTCATGTGAAATGTTTCTCTTTTAGGTCAGAGATGGTGCTCCTATATATTGTCATGTGCTTCGTAGGGATAATTTGAAGGAACCATACTTATTTAAAAGTGTATAAATGTTGGAAAATATTACTAATTCTTAAAATGTTAACTATAAAATATTTGGCGATATTTTTCTAAAAATATTTTAATTTCTAAGTATTTATATCGTTTATATAGTAATTTGGAAATTTTTAGAGTGAAAAACGTTTACCCCATCAAAATTGAGCGAAAGAGGGCTTCAAAAAATGAAAATTGGTGGTCCTTTGTTTGGAAAAAAAAACTGGAAAATATCCCATAGGCCAAATTTATCCCCTAAAATTATCCTTGGTGCTTGGATGCGCCATTTTCAAACAACCATGTATCTTCACTTGTGATGATGGATCCCAAAAGGTATGACACAAGGTAACACTCCCTCCTTGTCTCTTTTTCTTCATGTTAAAGTATTGTAACTTAGGAAAATATTCCATATGTATTGATTGTATTCCTCCATCAGGAGATGAGTTTGGTTATGTAAGAGTCAATGAAAGAATCAATGTAAACCTCTGGATGTAAGTTGATTCAATAGTACCCAAGTCTCATTATAATAAACATTATTTTTGGAGTCTTACTAGACAAGTCAGCCCTGTCAGTTAGATAAGTAGGCCTGTAGCTAGGGTTTTCACCCTAGCTTGTGCTAATGAGCACCTACTAAGGAATCTGGATTCCTTAGTAGCAGTTCAATAATGTAAACAAAAATAAACTAAACTAAGCTAAAGCAGAAAAGTAAATAACGTAAAGCAAAACAGTAAGGAAATGTGTAATGGTATTTCTTATTTATGTTACCTCCGATGAGGAGGTTGGTGGAGTCCGTTGCGCTGGTCCGATGTCGGTGGCTCCGAGCTCCGAGCTGCTTCCTTTCCTTTTCCGGTGGTGGAAATGGGCCAAAACAG
>LPNX010730593.1:225519-294385 GCA_001517045.1 Pseudotsuga menziesii | reverse complement strand
TGTAGCTAGGGTTTTCACCCTAGCTTGTGCGAATGAGCACCTACTAAGGAATCTGGATTCCTTAGTAGCAGTTCAATAATGTAAACAAAAATAAACTAAACTAAGCTAAAGCAGAAAAGTAAATAACGTAAAGCAAAACAGTAAGGAAATGTGTAATGGTATTTTTTATTTATGTTACCTCCGATGAGGAGGTTGGTGGAGTCCGTTGCGCTGGTCCGATGTCGGTGGCTCCGAGCTCCGAGCTGCTTCCTTTCCTTTTCCGGTGGTGGAAATGGGCCAAAAGGGTTCTCGATGATGGAAATAGCTTGATGGTAAGCTAGGGTTTCGAGAATGATTTCGGCAGAGGTAGGATGCTTTTGACTGTGGATGTGAAATGAGGGGTCTCCATCACTTATTTATAGTTTTTTAGTGGTGGAGTGCTTGCCCATGGTTTTGGAAACCATGTGGTTTAGGGCAGCTTGTTTAGGGTTTTTGCTGTTTTTAGGGTTTTCCTCCTTTTTCCTCATTATTTTTTATTCCTTTTCTTCCCTTTTGGGGATTTTTGCTATTTTTAGAGGAATTGTGGTTATTTTTGGAGGAAAAAGGGGTTTTTTTACCTTTTGGAGGCATTTTAGGCCTTTTGGAGCCTTTTTAGGCCTTTTGGAGGCCTTNTATGGGGCGGACTCGCGCGGTCGGACCGCGGGTTTGAAGGCAATAGTCGCGCGCAGATCGCGGGTTTAGTGGAAACAGGCGCGGTCTAGGTCGCGGGTTCCGGGCTGACAACGGCGGTCGGAGCGCGACTGTGTAATGAACAGGCGCAGTCGGATCGCGACTGTGGGCAGAAAAAGCGCGGTCGGGACGCAGGAAAAAAGGCTGACAGCGGCGGGCTGGTCGCGGGTTAAGGCCTAAAATGCGCGGTCGGGCCGCGGCTGCGGAAGAAAAAGGCGCGGTTTTCGGCGGCCGAAAACGACAACCGAAAGTACAGTACGGAAAAAATAAAAATAAAATTAACAAGAGACAGCGGAGTCGCCAAAACTGTAGCTAGGGTTTTCACCCTAGCTTGTGCGAATGAGCACCTACTAAGGAATCTGGAATCCTTAGTAGCAGTTCAATGATGTAAACAAAAGTAAAACTAAGCTAAAGCAGAAAAAGTAAATAATATGAAGAAAAAACAGTAAAGAAATGTGTAATGGTGATTTTATTTATGTTACCTCCAATGAGGAGGTGNGCTTTTTAGTGGGATTTTCAGAGAAATATGGAAGGCAAATGGACAAATGAGCCATGTAGTGGGGTAGATGAGG
This sequence comes from Pseudotsuga menziesii, assembly GCA_001517045.1. Taxonomy (NCBI): domain Eukaryota; kingdom Viridiplantae; phylum Streptophyta; class Pinopsida; order Pinales; family Pinaceae; genus Pseudotsuga; species Pseudotsuga menziesii. The sequence continues at coordinate 293,105 of LPNX010730593.1, read as the reverse complement.
TAGTTAACCATTTTTGGGTGTTAACAAGGCCCTGCTAGGTTCTAGGTCAATTCAAGTGACAAATATAAATGGGGATGCGACCCCCTTAATTTGTACACACTCACTCAAGCAAGTTTGAAAGAGAGAGAAGAACAAGTGTGTCAGGAAGAAGAGAGAAGTAGTTCTCTTGGGTTTTACCCTGATTTGGTTGAGTTCTATACTGAGGAATTTTTGTGAGTTTTTCTCCCTTGTGGTTTCCCCAAGGAAAATATTTGTGTTCTTTGTGTTACTATGCTTATTGTTCTTTCAGTGATCCTACTAGTGATTTTTTTTAGGATATCATCGAAGCAATTAAGAAAACTTAACATGGTATCAGAGCCACCCTGAAAGGAGACACTACATAGCTAGTGTTTTTCAATTCGAACAAATCTCTTGAAATATCAACAAGAAAAGAGGGCTCACTCAACTCACCCCAGAAGGGCACATCTTTCTGTGAAACATAATTGAATTTCAATAAGTTTCAGTTTTGGACCAGACACTACTGCTAGGAAGAACTAGGATTTGAGTTTTCTTGATACTCCATCATCAATCTCAGAAAAAGAAAGATATAGTATCTGATCGAATAGATCATCTATGCGGGGAAATGCATATCTATTTTTAATTTTCATATTGTTTAACTGACACTAATCTATACATAAGCATAAGGTATCATCTTTATTTTTAACAAATAAGAAAGGTGCTCCCTAAGGGGATACACTTCGTCTTATGTAATTTTTATCTATTAACTCCTTAAGTTGTATCTTTAATTCATTAAGTTCTAGTATATTCATCTAGTAAAGGATCCTTTGAATTAGGTACAACTCCCGGTACCAATTCAATAGTAAAATCCAATTCTCTTTTCGGAGGTAATCCTGAAATCTCTTCTGGGAATACATACGAAAATTATTTTCAAATTGGTATATCATCAAATTTTAATTTATCTTCTTTATTCATGTGTTCATCATTCATTACATGCACAACAAAAAATTTGCAACCTTTACATACAAACTTTTTCATTTGCAAAGTTGAAATATATCTAACATAAACTTTTCTAGGTATTCCTTTCACTATAACTGTTTCTCCTTTTTCATCTAAGCATGTAAATGTTTTCTCAAAGCAATTTAAAACTATTGTATATTTTTCCATCTAATCCATACCTATTAAAACATCATATGACCCTAGAGGTAGTACATTTAATTTCACTTGAGTTTTGAATTGACTCATAAACATTTCACAATCTTCAACATAGATAACTACCTTTCTCTTGGTTCTTGTACCTAACTTAATCAACCAAGATTTTTCAAACTTTTTCAAATGCAAGTTACAAATTTCTGCTATACTAGGTGACACATAGCTTAAACTAACACCTAGGTCTATCAAAATAGAAATGAGTTTATTCTTTATCATACCTTCTATTTCCACCATGGATATTTGTTGATCATCCTATCGATTCTCCAAAGCTGCATTAATCCTTGTCATCTCATTTGCTCCATAACTAATAGTTCCCTCTTCCTATATTGTATGTACATTGTTGAAATCCATTATTCTGTTTGGATAGTCTTTTTCATAATGAGGTCCTTGACATTCCCATCATTTTACAAGTTCTCTTTGTTCATTATTTTTACCATGATTGTTAGGTATGTCCATGTTCTTTGCTGCTATAAAATTATGTTGTGTGTTACTTTTAAAATATGTTCCTTGGTAAGTATTCTTAGAGTATTTCAGGAAGTGTTTCCGAAATTTCTATTGGACTTAAAACCTTTTCTTTTTTGTTCAAAATTATTTGATCTTTTACCCTTCTAGTTATGTATACCTCCTCTTTTATTTTTTCTTTGTTCATAACAGAAATTAGATTTCCTCATTGCTTCCTCAAGAGTTTTTGGATTATCGTATTCAATTATGTCCTTGAAGCTAAGACGTAAACAACTCAGAAACCTCTATATATTAGGATTTTCATCGATAATATAAGGTACGTATCGTAATAAACTTAAAAAATTACTACTTAGTTCCTTCATAGACATTGAACTTAGCTTAATATCGTATTTCTTAAAGTTCCTTCATAGACATTCAAATTACTACTTAGTTCCTTCAGATAAAAAATTAAAAAAAAATATTTTAAAGTATTTCTTGAAAGTCCTTTAAGCTATATACTTTTCTTTAATTGTTTTCACTCTTTTTATATCCCTCCACCATATATCAACTTTTCCAGTTAAGTTATAGATAGCCATTCTAGCGTTCATCCTATCTAAGTAATTATAGTTTTGAAAACTATTTTCCATACCTGACAACCATGCCTCGACTTCTTCTCCTTTTTCCACATAGCCATTAAACATAAGGGGGTTTTATCTTCTTAAACTCTCCTGAAATTTCTTCATAAGGTTTATACTTCCTCTTCTTAGGATAGTTGTCGTTATCACTACTTTCACTAGAATATTTATGTTTATCTCTGTGTGACCTAACTTTAATTTCTGAGGACGAATTACTTTCATTATTAGAGAATTTTAATTTTTTACCTTTGTGCTTGTAGTATATAGTTCCATATTCATATTCATGTTCTTTTCTTTTATCTTTTCCTTCGTTATGTAATTTATCGAGCAATATTTGATTTAATTCTTTCTATTCTTTTAGGATTCTTTCATGATCTTCCTTAACATTCTGTAATTTAGCCATTAAGTATTTTACTGTTTGAAGTAATTCAGATGGTTGATTATTTAATTCCATGTATATATTATCTAGATTTTTATGATGTGATCCATCTTGAACAAATGCCTCTACTGCTTCTATTTCCTGCAAAATAAAGATTTATATTTCTGCGTAGATATTTTTTTTAAACATAAGTTAGTATCTTGTTTTTTTTCCTATTTTGTATTTGAGCATGCGAGTTGAGCCAACTTCAAGCCTAGTGTTTGAAAACTTGCTCTGGTACCACATGTAACAACTCCCAAATATATATAATTAAAAAAATTAATACGTAAGATTTGGATCATTAAAATACCTATTCTCTTATAACATAACCCTTCATGTCAGAACCAACTTAGGATTTAGCTTATACTTAAAACTTATGTGAAAATAAAAATTGAAATAAGATTTCTGCATATGAAATTCATATGAAATTATACTGAGTTAGGACTTTCAATATTTTTTATAAGAACTCATTTTCAAATTTTGAAATATCAAGCTTTCTTGTCGTTAGTTTACAGTTTATGTGTTTAGATTGTATAGAAGGGTTACGGGCTAAAGGTCTTACTTAGATTCTAAAATATAATGCATGTTTAAAACTTGTTTTAATGCAGGTGTGTCCAACAAAAGGGTTTTATCCCCAACCCAAGCAACCTAAACCAAACTAAAAGTTCCTAAGGATTTAAAAAAAAATCTACGAGTTCAAAGGTGACTTTGGCACCAAAACTAAGAAATGGCCATTTTTTTAAAACTATGCTTTGACTTTGTTTTAACAAAAATTATACCATATATCAACATACCATTGAGTTTTTGTTGGAAAAATATAGGGAAGTGGGTATGAGAACCAACTTATCTATGTGGAGGTAAGAGTACAAGTGCCCATGTGAAATGGTGCCATCTAGTTGTAAAGGAAAATACAGGTTTAAAACCTAAGAAAAAGGCTAAGGGTTTTTATTCATTATGTACTATTCATTTGTAAAAGGAGCCTGGGGCTCCCGGACCTTCATTTCCACAACCTCCATAATCCAATGCTTCTGTCCAAGCTTTGAATCCACGATTAAACCATATCTAGTGCTTTAAGCCACAGTAGTAGATACAGAACCTTCACAAAGTGCATGGTTCCTGTTAGCATCTGTGCTAAAATTTAAGGATTTTTTACAGATGCATCCATGCTAATTCCCCTGCAAAAGGATAAGTTAGTGAAAGTGATGAGTAAGGATAAATGGTGGTAGGAATGAACGTCTTAGATACATATCTTAGGAAATCAAAGGTTGTAGGATATTTCTCCAAGGGAAGATGTACGTTTTTTAAAGAAATATGATGTTGGCAAAACAAGGTTAAAGGTCATGCAAGATCAACCGTCAAATGAATAGGAAGAAGTAGATCTATGTTCCTAAAGAATTCTGCTGCTTTAACATGTGAGGAGGAATAAAATTCTTAGATCAAAAGAATGGCGTAGGAGATTTAAGTTTTAGCGATGGTGATCAAAGATAGAATCAGATCTACGGTGGAAAATAATTCTGCTGGTTCAACTTGCATGAACCAAATAAATTTTTAGATTTGTGGAATGTTGTAGGGCCTGCATTTTTCAATGGTCAATATTGATGGTGGATTAAGATCAATGGAGGAGATGAATTCCGTTAATCTAACATGCTCGTGGAAAGTAATTTTTCTAATCTATGGAATTACTTAAAGGTCTACATAATTCGATGGAAGAGATATAATTGGAAATAGATGTATGGCGGAGAACGATTTTGCTAATACAACATGCACAGATAAATTAACATTTGAAATATGCGAAATGTGGTGGGCTCTTTAAGTTTGAACGACAAACATTTAAACAAGATTTTGATCAAAGGTTGGAAACAATTCCGCATTGTGAACTAGCATGAAGAAAGCCAGGATGAATATTTATGGAATTAGGTAGGGGATGCATGTTCCAACGACTCATATTAAAACTTGATCTATATCAATGACTGAGGTTCATTCCATGGAATGAAAGTGAAAGGAGGAACGAATTCCTAGATTCAGCGGAATGTAGTAGAGATAGCACTTTTCAATGGTCTAGATGAAGATATAATTTAGATCAGTGGTTGATAATGATTCCACTAATCCAAGGTGCTAGGAGGGAAAATCTTGGTGATAATGTGGAAAGTGTAGACCGACGGTCCTGAAATATTCTGCACCTTTGATCTTAGATCAATGACCCAGAAGGGAATGGAAAGGTAGAAAGAGGAAATACAGAAATTTGGTTATGAAAAGTTGGAATCTCACTTTCCGCTTTCCTCTAGCCCATTAGATCGATGGTCCAGAAATCTTATGCACCTTTGATATTAGATCAATGGCTTGGAAGGGAGAGAAAAGGTGGAAAGCAAAAAATACATAAATTTGGTTATGAAAAGTCGGAAGGCCGATTTCTACTTTTTGAAGTCTAAGATTCGACAGTCAAGGATGGAGTCAGGATAAATCAATGGTACAAAAAAATTTTGTTGGTTGAAGATGCATCGATGAATGAAACTATTTCAGGATGCTCGAAGGTCCTATGAATAGCAATTTTCATCAAGCAGGCATGAGTCCCAGGTGTCTAATTTTCTCAAATTGATCAACCACGCACATTCCAGCATGATTTCCTTATTTATTTGTGATCATGACGAATATGTCAGATCGAAATTTGTTAGGATTTTGTGTGTGTAGGTTTGATTCCCATATTAGAACTGATTTTTGGCTCTGTTTCAATGTTGGTCTCGGGAGATTAATACTCTATAAATATAGCCTCGAGAGAGGAAGAAAGGGTTTGACATTTCATTTTGAAGCCTTTGTACTTTTTTTTACAGCTCTGCAACTTTTCTTGGGAGAATTAATGCAAAGTATGCCCTGGATGTCTGAGATTCATCACGGTGTTCATTTTTTAGCTGGTTTTTCCTTGCTTGATTCATTTTCATGTATGTGTAGTTTTTGCTAATGCTTTTCTATTTGTATGCAAGGAATTTGTTCTCTATTAAGTGCTCCTTGCATCAAATAACATGTTTGTTATGATTTCATGGTAAATGTCTCAGAATTCATCCTATTATAGATGCTCCATTTCAGTTATCATCCTTCACTATTTCTTCTACTAAAGAAGTTTCAGGAGATTCATCCATAAATAGGTGCATCCTGTCTCATTGGGCTTCTTCTCATTCCCCCCTACCATCTCTCAAAGATATTTTGTTGAATACTAACACCTATTTTTCCTAAAAATACGAAGGTTATCACTCGTCATTATTTTTTGTAAGTCCTTGAATGTTTCAAGTTTTGACTCCATTTCCCAATGGTATTTAATATATGTCTGTCTTACACTCTTTAAAGTCCAAACAACCCTTCCCCTCATAAATATAGCCTTCTGAATCCTTGTTTAAAGCTATATGTGTATGTGAAATTTCTTGTGACAAAGAGATAGCCCTATATGACTATATAGACTAGAATATAGTCTAAATATTGGTTTGAAATGGTTACCCTAGTGATGCTCCTACCACAACGATAGGAAAATTATTGGGTGATAACATCTTGGTGCCGTTGTCGGGGACTAATTGCTATTATCTCCTTGGGGAAACAATATTGTTCTATCTCTACAACCTGGCTGAGCAGTCGGTCATAGACACATGTTGGTTGTACATGCTTTGGAGACTCCAATCTAAATTTTTTGAAGGTGACTCCATTGGGAAATACTCGTGGTAAGAAGAACCAACACGAGGAGCGATCCTGATGTTGAATATTTCCAAGATATTTTTGATCAAAAGAGTCTGATTTGAAGGGACAATAAGCTGTAAAGGTTAGTCAGAACTCTTTCCTTTCCTACTAAAGGTGTTGTTTCTATTAATGATATATCTGAACATTGTGATGAAGAGTTTGGGATAGATTTACCTAGAACTAAATATGAGTCTAGCCTATTTGAAGTGGTTTTTGACACCTCTGCATTTGACTTCTTCCGCATTTCCTACTTACCCCAGACCTCAAAGCCTCTAGGCAGGGATCTCCAACACTTTCCTGACCTAGAGTTCCCCCTATTTTCCACTAAAATAATTGCATTAATCTCCACTTCCAATCTCAAACAACCTAAATCATCCAGTTTCACAACCACTCATAGCTCTCCAATTCCTCACAACATGTTGATTTTTTCTATCATGCTTGCTACAACCCCTTTTCGAAACCCCACTGTAACCCCAGGGATGGATAGGTTTTCCATTTACTCTTCCCTATTGCTCTTCACAACCTTCCCCATGGATATGGCCAAAGAATCAAACAATTTAATGGGGAGAGGGGATATTCAGCTGACGAACACTTGTAGTGGTTTTTGAATTGGACAAAATTGGAGGAGGTGGACCATGATGATGTGAAAGCCAGATTGTTTTCCCAATGTCTTGTTGTAGATGCAATAAAATGGTTCACAAACCTTCCAGACCACTCCATTCTGAACTATCAAGCCTTTGAATCAAATTCAAGAACAAATGGGTAGAAAAGAAAAATACCAAGCTGTATTTGTCCCAATATCATTCCATGAGGAGGAAGGACAGTAAATCTGTCCAAGAGTTTTCTGATAGGTTTATGGAGGTATACAATGCCATTCCTACCTAGTTTAAACCCCCTCTGGTTCTAACCAACTCCAATATTTTGAAGCCTTTGAGAGTGAGTTTACCTTGGGGCTAAGCGAAATAAAATCAACCTCTTTGGCCGATATGATGAACGATGCCATAAAGGTAGAGGTAAATCTAACTGCTACCGGAAGAAATAAGAGGGATGAGGGAGAATGGAGAAGAGAGGAATGATAAAGAAGAAAGGATAAAGATCTCGAACAACCTTCTTCCTCTAATACACAAGAGGCCAGAATGGACATGATGATGAAAACCATGGAGAATTTGATGGAAACACTCACTGTGGACAAGAGACCACTTCCCAAGGAAGGTCAAGAGCACCAAAATAGAAACCAAAATGTAAGAAGGGTCTAGGTCCTCCAAAACAGGAAGAGAGAGCAGAGAAACCCTTATGATTAACCTATCAGACCACCATTTCAGGAGAACTATGTGGATCGAGAATATGGAAATCAATATGAAGGTGAAATCCACCAACAAGACATCGACTCATCTTCTAGTTTTTTAACCAAAGAAGAACATGATGATTCCTTGCATGAAGAAAGGGAGATTCCTTCTAGGGAAACAAAGGATTTTTAGAGGGGGTATCAACTTGTGGTCATGGACTTGTAGAGACAGATTTTTCTAAGGAACAAAGATGTTCCTGTACTAAAAAATAAAGAAGCAGGGAACAAATCCTCTACAAGAAAACCAAAGAGCAATCCACCCCCTAAGGACACCTCCAAGAATGTAATAGAGCCCAAAGGGAAAGAGAAAAAAGAAGATAATATAAGAAGATCAGATCCAGGACAAACCTATTTTAGTCTAGAGGCCAATATTGCAAAGATTAAAATCTCTAACCCTTTTATTGAATTGTTAAAAAAATATAAATATCATTCCCAAATTGCCATAGTGTTGAAGCCTCTGAAATAATTTTATGCAATATCATATTCCCTTAATATTCAAGATGATAGTCCCACCATCCTATTTGGAACTCATGTAGATGGTTATGTCGATGAATATGTCCCCCCCCTATGTCAATCTGAACATTCATAATTCCATCTTACACAATGCCATGCTTAATTCAAGAGCCTCCCATAATATGATGCCCAGGATGGTGATGGAGAAACTGGGATTGGAAGTGACTAGACCATACAAAGACCTATTTTCCTTTGATTCTAGTAAATTCAAGTGCTTAGGAATGATCAAATTTCTAGTCATCTCTTTGGCCCAAATCTTTTCCAAAACCCTGGTCACGGATGTAGTTGTAGCTGACATCGCTCCAAAGTTTGGAATCTTGTTATCAAGATCTTGGGCAGCCAAACACAAAGGCGCTCTTTAGATGGATATTTACTATGCAACCATACATGTCTTTGGATTACAGAGAAGGATATTTAGGGATAAAAAGTTAGCATACATGGTGACCAATGCTGAGAGGCCAAACAACAACCCCATCTATTCATTGGACATTGAGATGGGATTGCTATTTTCTTCACAGAAGGAGGCAAAGACAGTTTAAGTTCACATAATGTTGCCTTTGTGCCTACTCAGGAAGAGTTGGAGAGAGTGCAGAATGTCTGTTTGGATGGGGCAACATGCAGAGAAGGGGTAGGAGTTGGATTTTGGGTGAAACCCCCTAGAGGGAGAGCTCTCAATTATTCCTACAAGCTCGCCTTCGATTGCACAAACAATGAGGCAGAGTATGAGGATATGATGTTAGCAATCCAAATCATAAAGGACTTACAAGTTAGTAGGGTAGTGATACATGGAGATTCTGAGATGGTAATTAAACTAATGATAGGCAAATATTAGGCCATGCGCCCCAGAATGAGGAGCTATAGGAATGCCTCCCAAGAACTGATGGAGTGTTTTGAGGAATGTAGATTTAATTTGATCCCCATATTACAAAATTTCCTGGATGATTCTTTGGCCACCTTTGTTGTTGTTTTCAAGACCCCCTTACATCCCAATAACAAATATGAGGTTGAAGTTAGGCATAAGCCCTTTGTTCTTGATAATGTCAAAAGTTGGTAGGTCTTTGAAGATGACAAGCAAATCTAGAATTTCCTCACTCTCACTGGGGAGTTTGATGGATTGACTATTGATGAAGTTAATGGGATTCTAGAGGAGGCTCCTCCCACTCAGGAACCCTTGCAAATCCAAATTGTCGCTCCCAAATAAATGCCACAAGATGAGGATGTTATTCTTATCGAATGTGCTGATGGTGGTGAAACTGAGGAAGCTTGTGGATCATAGTTGCAGGAGGCTAAGGGAAAACAAACTTATCTAAAAAATATTTGCGTAAAATAAATCCTCCAACTCAAAGTTAACTCTATCCCCAGAGGTTTAGTTCTTTTAGAAAATATCTTTGACCCAAATGATGTTGCTAAGGAGCCTTAGTTGGTCCCAAGTTGTGAAGATGTGGAATATGTTAACATTGGGGCATAAGATCATCCAAAGGTCATCAAAATATCAATAACCCTCTCACCTAAAGCCAAACATAATTACATTGTATTGATGAAGGAATACTCACATGTATTTTCTTGGAGCTATAGTGACCTTAAGGCTTATGATACAAGTATAATTCAATACACTAGACCAATAAAAAAGGATGAGATGCCTTTCAAGAAAAAGATGAGAAGAATAAACCCCAAGTTTCTATCCTTGGTAGAAAAGGAAATAAAGAAACTATTCGCATGAGGAAAAAATCATTGTGGCCCTCGGATTCTCAAGATGGGTGGCCAATTTGGTTTCGGTGATGAAGAATAATGGAGAGATAATGATATGCATTGACTCTAGAAATCTGAATAGAGTCTCTTTAAAGGATCATTATCCTCTTCCTAAGATGGATCACATTTTACAGACGGTAGTGGGCTCCCAAAGGACCTCCATATTGGATGGTTTCTCAGGCTATAATCAGATCATGGTGCACCTAGAGGACCAAGAAAAGACAACTTTCACCACATCCTGGGGCACTTTTATGTATGAAAAAATGCCATTTGAACTCATGAATGCAAGGGAAACCTTCAAATGGGCCATGGACATAGATTTTGATGACGAAAAGGATAATATTTTGGTCATCTATTTGGATGAAATCACTGTATTTTCAAAGTCTGATGAGGAACACCCAAAGGACCAAGAAAATACAACTTTCAACACATCCTGGGGCACTTTTATGTATGCAAAAATGCCATTCGAACTCATGAATGCAAGGGAAACCTTCAAACAGGCCATGGACATATATTTTGCTGATGAAAAGGATAAGATTTTGGTCATCTATTTGGATGAAATCACTGTATTTTCAAAGTCTGATGAGGAACACGTAGCACACTTGCTAAGAATGTTTAGAAAGTGTAGACAATTCAACATCTCTCTGAATCCAAAGAAGTCATTCTTTTCCATGAAGGAAGAAAATTTGTTGGGACACATAATTTCTCAAGAAGGCATCAAGATAGACCCAAAGAGAGTTGAGGAAATTCATAAAATTGATCTCCCTTAGAATAAGGTTGAGGTTCAATCCTTTCTAGGGAAGGTGAATTTTCCGAGAAGGTTCATTGTTGCCTTTGCTGAAATAGTAAGGTGTATAACTAACATGATGGGAAAGGACAAATAGATCAAGTGGACACCTAAAGAAAAAAAATCCTTTGAATATATAAATAAGGATATTTTTGAATCCCCTATGCTGGAAAGCCCCGACTTCTCCAAATATTTTCTCATATTCTGATTTGCTTCAAAGCATACCATGGATGGAGTATTGTTAAAGAAGAATCATGAGGGAAATGAACAACCCATTTATTTCTACAGAAAAAATCTGAGAGATGCTCCTGTATAAGTACAACATCCTGGATAAGCAGCATTATGCTCTGGTGCGGGATTTGAAGGAATTCCAAGTGTACATCATACATTCTCATATCATTACTCATATCCTCACCAATGTTGTAAAATATATTCTGAACCAACTAGACTCTGAGAGATGGAGAGGAAAATGGATAACATACCTACTCGAATATGACTTAGAGATAAATCCCACAAAGATAATTAAAGGCTAGGGACTGGCCAAAATCATGTCACAATATAAATGTGACACTATTATCCTACACATGATTGTTGAATTGCCATCAAAGGAGAAAAATACTAAGGAAAAACCAGATCCACAAGTAGATGCGAATTTCTTGTCATCTCCATGGAACATTGACCTCATCTTTTTGTTACGGCACTTGCAAGCCCCACAGGGTGTGGACAGAACAAGGGCCATATTTCTCAAGTAGAAAGCATCAAGGTTTTGCATCTTAAATGGAAAATTGTATTATAAATAACCAAGAGAAGTTTTGCTAAACTTTGTAAATGAGTAGGAGGAAAACAAGCTCATTGAAGAATTCCATGCAGGATAATGTGGAGGTCATCATTATTGAAAGGCCACTATGAACAAGATCATGAGGGAATGGTTTTATCATCCCACTATATTTTTTGAAACCCACAATGAGGTTGTTTCCTGCCTAAAGTGTCAGATCTTTGAAGGGAGGAGGAAGCTTCTACTATTTCCTATGAATACCATACATGTTGAGGCCCCTTTCTAGTAGTGGGGGTTGGATTTTATTGGACAAATAAACCCATATTCCTCAGGACAACATAGGTGGATCCTCACTACATTGATTATTTCACAAAATGAATTGAAGCTATCCCAACTAGATAGTCAACTGAGACAGTGATTATGAAGTTTCTAGAAGAGCACATTTTGTCAACTAGGTTTGGGTTTCCTAGAAATATGATCACTGACAATGCTATTGCATTCAAGTCAAAGAAGATGGTGGAATTTTTCTCCAAGTACCACATACAGCTAGGGAATTCCATAGCCTACTATCGAGAGGGAAATGGGTTGGAAGAATATTCAAATAAGACCCTGATGAGGATCATAGAAAAGACACTTTAGAACAACAAGAAGGCCTGGCACACAAAATTTCCTCATGCTTTGTGCACTGACAGATTTAGAGTAAATAAATCCTATGGCACTTCACCATTCCAGCTAATTTATGGCTCTCAGGTAATTTTTCCTAGTTCCCTAAGTTTTCCTGTAATGAGACTGCTGCAGGAATAAGAAACTAAAACCCATCCAACTCAGAGGAGGACATATCAATTGATTGAACTGCAGTAGCAAAACGAGAAACTATTTGATTGAACTCAAAAATTTCAGGAGAAAATAAAAGAGATATTTGACAGGAGGACAAAACCTGATGATTTCCAAATGGGGGATGTAGTTTTGCTATGGGATACACCACACAAAGAGAAAGGGAATCATGGTAAGTTTGATCACCTGTGGAAGGGCCCACACAATATTTCATCTTTTAGAGGAAAGAATTCCTACATACATTAGGAGATTGAGGGTGTTTTGGAATGGAGCTCTTGTAAATGGGAGGCTCCTCAAGCACTACATTCTATAAAGTAAGCTCAGTCCCCATGTCACTATATATACCATTTTTTTTAATGTTGCATGTGTGGATGGCTCTCTGACAGAACTAAAGCCTGAGGTACTGAAGGCAGTAAGGTCCCCAAGAGGAGTCGTCATTTGGTTTTCTTTTTTATGCAAATTTGAAGTTACAGGCACTAGAACAAATTTTGAGGTGATGAGCCTTCAGGATAGCATATATTGGTGCAGCTAGCTGGGGTTTTTGTAGGTACAAAGGGCCCAATGGATCAGGAAATTGGTTTATGGGGTTCTTTGCTACCTCACAAGGAGGATAAAATCCCTGAGTTGGAGCTGTTGTTAACACCTATGCTAAAATTTCAGGATTTTTTACAAATGCATCCATGCTAATTCCCCTGCAAAAGGATAATCCGATGAAATTGATGAGTAAGGATAAATGGTGACAGGAATGAACGGCTTAGATACATAGCAGAGGAAATCAAAGGTTGCAGGAGATTTCACTAGGGCAAGATGCACATTTTTTAAAAGAGATTTGATGTTGGTGGAAGAAGGTTAAAGGTCATGCAGGATCAACCATCAAATGAACAGGAAGAAGCAGATCTACTTTCCTAAAGAATTATGTTGCTTTAACATGAGAGGGGGAATAAAATTCCCCCTCTCATAAAGGCGTAGGAGCTTCAATTTTTAACTATGGTGATCAAAGGTAGAATTAGATCTACGGTGGAAAATAATTCCGTTGGTTCAACTTGCATGAACCAAATAAATTTTCATATTTGTGGAATGTTGTAGGGCCTACATTTTTCAACGATAAAGATTTAAGGGGGAGTAATATCAACAAAGGAGATGAGTTCCAATGATCTAGCATGCTCGTGGAAAGTACTTTTTATAATCTATGGAATTTCTTAAAGGACTGCATATTTCAACATAAGAGATCTAATTGGAAATAGAGCTATGGCAGAGAAAAATTCCACTAATCCAAAATGCACAGATAAATGAACATTTGAAATCTGTGGAATGTGGTAGGCTCTTAAAGTTTGAACAACGGAGATTTAAACAAGATTCTGATCAAAGGTTGGAAACAATTTTGCATTATGAACTAGCACAAATAAATTCACGATGAAGATTTACGGAATTAGGTAAGGGCTGCATGTTCCAACGGCTCATATTAAAATTTGATCTAGATAAATCACTGATCTTGATTCTGCAGATTGAAAGTGCAAGGAGGAATGAGTTCCTAGATTCAGCGGAATGTAGTAGAGATAGCACTTTTCAACAGTCTAGATGAAGATACAATTTAGATCAGTGGCTGATAATGATTCCTCTAATCCAAGGTGCAAGGAGATAAAATATTGGTGATGATGTGGAAAGTGCAGATCAACGGTCTATAAAGCTTCAGCTCCTTTGATCTTAGGTCAATGGCCCGGAAGGGAGCGAAAATGCGGAAAGCAGAAATACATAAATTTAGTTATGAAAAGTTGAAATCCTGCTTTCCACTTTTTTCCAGCCTATATTATTGACGGTTCAGAAAGATTCCACACATTTGATATTAGATCAATGACCTAGAAGGGAGTGGAAAGGTGGAAAGAGAAAATACAAAAATTTGGTTATGAAAAGTCGGAAGCTCGCTTTCCGCTTTCCGCAGTCTGAGATCCGACGGGCAAGGATGACGTCGGGATAAATAAACGATCCAAAACAATTTCGTTGGTTGAAGATGCAGGGATGAATGAACCTATTTCAAGCCGCTCAAAGATCCCCAGAACAATCATTTTCATCAAGTAGGCCTGAGTCCCAAGTGTATAATTTTCGCAAATTGATCCACCATGCACATTCCAGCATGCTTTCCTCATTTGTTTATGATCATGGCGAATCTTCCAGATAAAAATTTATTAGGATTTTGTGTGTGCGGATTTGATTCTCGTATCAATACTGATTTTTTGCTATGTTTCAAGGTTGGTATCGGGAGCTTATTACTTTATAAATATAGCCTTGAGAGAGGAATAAAGGGTTCGACATTCATTTTGAAGCCTTTGTTCTTGGTTTTGTAGCTCTACAACTTTTCTTGGGAGCATTAATGAAAATTTTTCCCTGAATGTCTGAGATTCATCACGATGTTCATTGCTCAGTCTATTTTCCCTTGTTTGCTTCATTTTCATGTATGTGTAGTTTCTGCTAATGTGTTTCTAGTTGTATGCAAGGAATTCATTCTCTGTTAAGTGCTCCTTGCATCAGATAATGTGTTTGTTATGTGTTCATGGCAAATGTCTTGGAATTGATTCTTTGTTAGATGATCCATTTCAGTTATCACCTTATAGTGTTTCTTTTACTAATGGTGTTTCATGAGATTCATCTATAGATAAGTGCCTCCTATCTCATTGGGATTATTCTCATCTCCCCCTACCATCTCTCAAAGATATTTTGCGGAATACTAAGACCTATTTTTCCTCATACTACGAAGGTTATGATTGGTCATTATTTGTTGTAAGTCCTTGAATGTTTCAGTTTTTGACTCCATTTCCCAATGGTATTTAATATCTTTTTGTCTTATACTCTTTAAAATCCAAAGAACCCTTCCCCTTAGAAATGTATCCTTCTAAATACTTCTTTAAAGCTATATGTGTATGTGAATGTTCATGTGACAAAGAAAGAGCCCTCTTTGACTGTATAGGCTAGAATACAGTCTAAAGATTGGTTTGAAATAGTTACCCCAGTGATCCTGCTACCATAATCATAGGAAAATTGTTGGTAGATAACAATTTTGACCTGCTACAGGTTCCTTTGCAAAGTTAACACCTCGGTTTCCTTTGCTAAGATTTTTAAGTTGTGGTAAGTTAAAATTTCATTTCTATTTGTATCCAAATTTTATGCACAAAAACTAGACTTCAAATTTTAACCTCTGAAATGTTTTGAATGGATAGGGTTTCGACAGTCATTGCTTGGCTTAGAGGAGTTCAAGTCGAGGGTGGTCGGTGTTTCAAGCTCTGGTAAGACCTTGCAACTTTGAACCCCTCAGAATTTGATGATGTGAAAAATTATGGGAAGGATGGTATCGTGTTCCTTTTCTAGTTTTTGTTTTGTTTTGGAGTTTTTGACTCTCCTTCATTTTGAATGGTAAACAATGTTGATTTTTTCCTTTAATGGAAGGATTTTAATCTAGTTCCAAGCCTTGGAGTTTTGTTTGGGTGTCATACAAGGTTAATATATATGAAAACCCCTTTTGTTGCAGACTGTGGAGTCTGTGTGGAAACTTATTTTAGTCCTTTGAAACTCTTACTGTAAATTTTTTCAACGTTTAAGTAAATACAGTACTATGATTTTGTTTTGGTTTTAAACCTTCATTTCTATCTACTCTATACATTGTCATTTTAGTTATATTAATAATGTTTTGTATATTTGTTATTAATATTACGCGGAATTTACGACCCTTCTTTTCTGGTGCTAAGTTATTATTTTTGTTGTTTGAGCTTCGTTGTATGCTTTAGTTACTTAATAGATTACTTGGAAATAATTGAGCCTTGCATGCCTCGAATCCCGTGACCTATATTAGATGGTAATTTATGTGGAAATTTCTTTTTGTTTTTATGTTGTAAACCCTATTATAAATTTTATAAAGGGTTTTTATTTGGTAGTATGATTAGAGTGAAATCAACTACTACGTTAGTTGTAAATATTAAACCCTATTTTTTTTGTAAAGGATAAGCCTTCCAAATCTTGGAAATAATACTTGTGTAAAATTATAATTACAATAAGCCTTTCGGCTATGTAATATTGATACTGAATAATTATAAACAATATTAATCTTTGCGGCTATAAGATATTAGTACAGGCTAAAAATAATGTTTATTTGTATTTTTTATTTTCTTATGGGTCTCAAAATTCTTGGCTGGAATCCATAGCAATTTTAACTCAGTATATATAGTTCTTCTTTTGCTAGTTACAAACTTTGATTGGGGATTTATTGTAACTAACCAGGGAAAACCCTAACTATGAAATAATGTTATTTTTTCAACATTAAGCTAGCATTATTTAGGATCTTTAACTAAGAGAATAACAAGTACAGTAATCAAACACAAGAGACAATGAACACAGTGTTTTTCCTTGGGGAAACCATAAATGGAGAAAACCCCACAACTTCCTTAGAGATAGAATCAGCACCAAAATAGTAAATGATCTCCCAACAGCAATAACCTTCTTCTTGTCTAGCCCCGGTGTCTTCTCCTTCCTCAACTATGCGCTACACTTGAGTATGTATGAGTTGTGTGTTAAATAGAGAGTCCAGCTCTCTATTTATATTAATCCTGACATGAATAAAACCCTACCAGGGCCGACCTCTACTAGGAGAGTCTAATAACCCTAGTGCCTCGGAACTATGGGGACTTTAACCCTTAGACAATCGGAGGGTTACCCATAATGACTTGACATGACTTGTTTACATTATTGATCCTCCCGATCGAAACATCGGGGCATGAAAACATGAATCAATTACATTAGAGATACATCCCGGAATAAACATCGGGTTACAATACATAAGATACATAGATGAATACATTCCGATGTTACAAATACATCAACACTCCCTCTTAACTAGGAAGGTATTATTTCGACACAATTTTTAGCATTGGTTGTCTTCTCTTTATCAATTGGATCATCTCGCCATCTGCATCTTCAAGTCTTCTTAGTATTCAAGTCATCTTCATCTTTAGATCTTGATCATCACTCAATCTGGATCATCACTGGACATCATCACTGGATCTGGATCATCACTGGACATCATCATTGGATCTAGATCATCACTGGACATCATCACTGGATCTGGATCATCACTCGATCTAGATCATCATCAATAGATCTATATCATCACTCAATCTGGATCATCACTAGGCATCATCACTGGATATGTATCATCACTTGATTTGGATCATCACAGGTGCTATCTCATGATTCTTCTCATCACAGGAAGTTCTACAGAGCCAGCCCTTTTTCATGTTGGTTGTAGGCCTAGCCTCCATGTAGGTCTTCTTCAGCACTTATATCTGACCTACTCATCAGAAAGGAACAGCACTCATATCCATCTAGGCTGGAACACATCCTGCACAAAATCATGGAAGAGTTTCATACTTCCAACTAGGCTGGAACACATCCTGCACACAATGATGGAAGATTTATGTACTTCCATCCAGGATGGAACACATCCTACACACAATGATGGAAGATTTCCACACTTCCATCCAGGTTGAACACATCCTACACATAATGATGGAAGAGCTCTGCACTTACATTCATCTAGGATGGAACCACATCCTACCACAATGATGGAAGATTTTCGTACTTCCATCCAGGATGGAACCACATCCTACCACAATGATGAAATGGCTCTGCACTTACATCCATCCAGGATGGAACACATCCTGCACATAATGATGGAAGGGCTTGCACTCATATCTGATCTTGTATGAACCAATTCTATAGTCACATCAAAATGGCCCCCATTCCTTGACTAAGCTACCTGGTAACTGACCAGGTGCCTCCATTCTCCTAGAGAATGGCAGTTGCCCTTACATCCGATCTACTCGTCGGAATAGCCAACACTCACATCTGACATGGAAGGAACCTAATCCTTTAGCCATGACAAAATGGTTCAAACCCTACATCTGATCAAGTGGGAACACATCCCTCTATCACATCAGAATGGCTTCTCAATCCTAGACTAAGTTTTCCTGATAACTGACCAGGTACCTCCATTCCTAGAATGGTAGTTTCCCTTACATCTATCCTGCTCAAAAGAATGGCTAGTACTCATATCTAACATGGAAGGAACCAATCCTATCACCATGACAAAATGGCTCAGCCCTTACATCTGACCATGGAAGGAACCAATCCTCTCATCATGTCAGAATGGCTATGGGTCTCATCACTTTCCCTTGGAGGAAACCTCGATCTGGAGAACACCAAGCTTCTCCCCGAACTACTCGAACTTCATCCTAGCCAATGGCTTCATCAGTACATCAGCTATATGTTCCTCCGTCGCAACATACTGGAGCTTCACTACTCACCTCTGCACCATATCCTTGATATAGTGGTACTTGATCTCTATATGCTTCGACTTGTCATGTAACACTAGATTCTCTGACAACTTCACACAACGCTGGTTGTCACAATGTATACAAGTAGCATCCAACTGGAGATCAAATAAATCAGACTGTATCTTCCTCATCCATACTACCTCATAACTAGTTGAACAAGTTGTGACATACTCTGCTTCAGCTACTCAATGCCACATAGGATTGCTTCCTGCTAAACCAAGAGATCACACTTGATCCCATACTAAAACAACACCCTAAAGTGCTCTTCCTGTCGATGGCACTACCTGCCCAATCTGAATCAACATAACCCTCCAAGTTAATCTTCTGATTCACATCGTACTTGAGCCCATAATCAACTATACCCTTCAGGTACCTCAGAATATGCTTTGTAGCAAGCAAGTGAACATGTCTCAGATCTATCAGGAACTGGCTCAAGTTGTTCACAGCAAAGCAAATGTCTGGTCTCATGTTCATCAAGTACATCAAGGACCCCATCATCTGACAATACATCATAGCATCAACCAACTCTGACGAAGCATCATTCAAGAGCTTCAAGTTTTATGCCATAGGTGTGGCCATAGCCTTGCATTCCATCATCCCAAAACTCTTCAAGATCTCTACTGCATACTTCCCTTGTCCAAGGAAGATTCCATCTGTACTCTTCCACACCTCCATACCTAGAAAGTAATGCATCATCCCCAATTCCTTCATTTCGAACTCAGCAACAAGCTTTCTCTTTGTATCAGCAATCAACCCATCCATACCTGTCACAAATAGATCATCTACATATAGTAGAAGCATCACTGGGTTGCCATCTTCAACCTTGTAGTAAAGGTTGGAATCTGCTTTACTCTTGGTAAATCCCAAACTGGATAGAAAGCTGTTAATTATGTCGTACCAAGTCCTGGGTACCTGTTTCAAACCGTACAATGCTTTATTCAATCTACACACATGAGACTCCCTATCATGAGTCTCAAAACCGAGTGGTTTCTCTACATACACTTCCTCTTCCACTACACCATTCAAGAAAGTAGTCTTGACATCCATTTGGTGTATTTTCCATTTCATCACTATAGCTAGAGCAAGTACCAATCTGATGGAAGTGTATCTAGCTACAGGATCAAAGGTTTCTTCATAATCTATTCCTTCCTTTTGAGAGAAACCCCAAGCCACAAATCTTTCCTTATATTTTTTGATGCTACCATCTGCAACATGTTTGATCTTGTAGATCCATTTGGAAGTTACAACTGACTTCCCTTCTAGTCTTGGAACAACATCCCAACCATCATTCTTCATGATCGATTGATATTCTTTGATCATAGCATCCTTCCATTCTTTTCGTTCTGCCACTTCTTCATAACCGGAACGTTCTTTATCAATGAAATCACATAGTAAAGCTACATAACCAGAGCAAGATCTGGTCCTCTTTCTTTCTCTGTGATTCTCTTCTGGAGCCCCATATCTCTCTGCTCCTTGGATAAGTTCTCGTACCCAAGAAAGTTTCCTCTTATGAGGATTCTTATCCAGAGGTGGATCTACAGGTCTTTGTGGTTCTTCAAAATCTTGATCTTCTTCTTGAGTTTCTTCATTCATGGTTGTATCATGAATTCTGTGTGCTTCTGCTTCTTCAAGTTCTTCAGCAGGTCTCTTTCTGGATTTGTTGTAAGTTGTGTCTTCATCAAATGTCACATCCCTGCTGATGTCAATATTCTTGTATCCTGGGAAATATATTCTGTAAGCCTTTGAGCTTTCAAGGTATCCCACAAAGATACCCTTCTTTCCTGAAGGATCTAATTTTGTTCTCTTCTCTTTTGGAATGTGTATGTATACAGGATAGCCGAATATTCTGATATGGTTGACTTCTAGTTTCTTGTCAGAGAAGACTTCTTCAAGAGTCTTGTTTTCAAGTACTCTATGTGGAGTACGGTTCTGTACATACACCACTGTTCTGGAAGCTTCATCCCAAAGATGCATAGGAAGATCTTGATCATGAAGCATAGCTCTTGCTGCTTCCATTTCTGTTCCGCAATCCCATTCTATTGTGGATTATAAGGAGTGGACAACTCCCTCTTAATCCCTGATTCTTTGCATAGCTCTTTGAATTCATTCGAAGTGAATTCTCCACCATTGTCTGATCGAACAGTCTTGATCTTCTTTTCAGTGTGGTTCTCGATCAAGGCTTTAAATTCCTTGAATTTGTTGAATACTTCATCTTTGTTCTTCATGAAGTAAACCCTTGTCTTCCTAGAGAAATCATCAATAAAAGAAACATAATATGCATACCCACTTAGTGATTTTGATGACATAGGACCGCATACATCAGAGTAGATTATTTCTAGGATTCCTTCGGCTTTGCTTTTGCTGCTAAGAAATGTCTTCTTTGTATTCTTTCCTTTCGCACATCCTTTGCATACCCCATCATGTTTTGCTTGGAATTCTGTAAGACCTTCAACAACTTTGCTTGCAATTGGTAGTGCTCTATAATCCACATGTGCAAGCCTTCTATGCCAAAGTTCACTTGGATCTACTGTGTCATGGACCAATGCTTGTTTTGGATGGCCCTTTAATTTGTACAATCCTCCTTCTTGTTCTCCAATCACCACCGCATCATTGATAGTCTTTCCTCTTGGCCACATTATGACTTGACCATCTATGAATGCAACCTGCATTCCTTTTGCATCTAGTGCAGATATGGAGAGAAGGTTCTTCTTGAGTCCTAGCACAAACAATACTTCCTTCATTGTTAGATACTTTCCAGAGTCTAGTTTATAGGAATATTCCCCACTACATTTTATTGGATATCAGTAGTCATCTCCTAGCTTCACCTTGTGAGGTGATTCATGTTCTAACAGTCTCACAAAGGTTTCCTTGAATCCAGTCATATGTTTGGAAGCATCACTGTCTACAATCCAATCATCACTTCCATGAGTAGTGTTACCTGTGAGAGCAGAGATCAAAACATATTCATCCTCGTGTGAAGAATCTTCACTTTCATATCTGGTTCTTTTCTTGGATGGTTCATCATCCTCTGCAGCATGAGCATGATGTCTTATTTTGTTCCCATTCTTCTTATGAGAGTGAACCTTTTTCTTAGGATAGTCTTTTGCAAAGTGTCATATTTCATCACATGTATAACATCTTAATCTAGATAGGTCCTTTCTACTGTTATTTCTATGATGAGGATTCTTACCTTTGGGGTGATGAGCTCTTCTTCTGCCTTTCTTGGAGTGAACTGTGAGAGATTGATCTTCACTTCCCATCTTCTCTTTTCGAGCTGCTATCCATGCTTCTTCTTGAGAACATTCTTCCCATAGTATGCTAAATTTGACTAACTTCTTTCTGGCACAGATTCCTTGGATGAATGAATCCCATGACCTAGGAATGCCATTCAAAGTTGTCATCACAATATCTACATTCTCCACTTCATCTATAGCTTCTAATTGTTCCTTGATCTGAGAAACCCTTGTGAAGTAAGACTGGATGGTCTCTGCATTCTGAATCTTCACATTCTTTAGTTGATTCCTCAAAGTCATCTTCCGGTTTATGTTCTTCCCTTCAAACAATTTGGTTAGGGCATCAAACATAGCTTTAGGTGTCTTGAGAGAGGACACCTATGGGATAAGGTGATCCTTGATAGAATCAACAATTATCCTCTTTTCCATAACCATCTTCTTCTTGTGTATGGCCTTTTCCTCATCTCCCTCTGGAACTGGAACCTCCTCATGGATGTAGGAGTCCAACTCATTTTCTTCCAGGACCAAGGAGATCCTATACTTCTAGGCTTGGAAGTTATGAAATCCATCAAGATTTTCATCAAGCTTGATATGATAAGACATCTTAAACTGAGAAACTCAAATGGAAATACAAGAGATTTAGATCTTACCAGGTCAAGATGTCATATTTGGGTTTGAAGCTGAAATCCCACAGTACTAGATCAGGAGCAAATTCGGGTTTTTCTTTTCTGGAGATATGTCCACCTAAATGCCTTGAAATTTATCCCTAACTTTGATTTTGGGGAGGATATCAATCCAGGACTGGGCTCACTGAAAAATTCCTCTTTTGTGAAAAGCCTTGATTTCTGGCAGTAGTGTCGGGTCCAAAACTGAAAAACCTCATAATTGGATTCTGCTTTGACAGAAAGATGTGCCCTAAGGAGGAGAGTTATTCCACCTTACTTTTTCTGAAAATATGTGGAGGAAGATCCACAAACTCGGAAGCCCTAGTTCCTGTAGATGCACAGTGTCTTCTTCTTAGGCTAGCTCTGATACCATGTTAGTTTTTCAACATTAAGCTAGCATTATTTAGGATCTTTAACTAAGAGAATAACAAGTACAATAATCAAACACAAGAGACAATGAACACAGTGTTTTTCCTCGAGGAAACCATAAATGGAGAAAACCCCACAACTTCCTTAGAGATAGAATCAACACCAAAATAGTAAATGATCTCCTGACAGCAGTAACCTTCTTCTTGTCTAGCCCTAGTGTCTTCTCCTTCCTCAACTATGCGCTACACTTGAGTGTGTATGAGTTGTGTGTTAAATAGAGAGTCCAGCTCTCTATTTATACTAATCCCAACATGACTAAAAACCTACTAGGACCAACCTCTACTAGGAGAGTCTAATAACCCTAGTGCCCTGGAACTATGGGGACCTTAACCCTTAGACAATTGGAGGGTTACCCACAATGACTTGACATGACTTGTTTACATTATTGATCCTCCCGATCAAAACATCGGGGCATGACAACATGACTTAATTACATTATAGATACATCGCAGAATAAACATCGGGTTACAATACATAAGATACATAGATGAATACATTCCGAAGTTACAAATACATCAACAAAGAAAAGACAGGAAAATATATGCCATGAAAGCTCATGATAATCTCTATGATAATTATGTATGAAAATATAAGGAAATAAAAGAAATACTAAAAATTTACTGAAATATATACTGCACTTTAATAATAGGTAAATCTACATACATATTATGATAATATTATAAATAATCTATAATTTCTGCTACAAAATTATGTGTAAGTAGTAACCTTCATTGACTGATAATTTACAGGAATAAAAATATTCTTTCTTACTTTATTACAGAAACATATAAGAATTATGGAAGCTTCTTAATTCACAAATCCTATAGAAATAATAGATAAAGAATTTAAGGTAATAAATCAAGAACATTATAGAACCTATTAACTTCCGAAGGGGATGAACACCCAAAGAATATTGTTCCTCCCAACCGTATCCTAAAAGAAACCAATATCACTTTCTTTAGGACCCCTGAACCTATTCACTGAACCACCAGGACAAAGATACTGTGTATAATTCTAATCAGTCCTTTTTGTAACATAGCAGTCACATTTGCATTCAACACTCTAACAACTCACTTTAGCTTTCTCCTCACTAAATTTCTCTTGTGTGCGTAACTTTTCAGTTCCCAAAAAACCACATGGCTCTAATCACTTAGAATGTAGTGAGCCTCCTGCTCATTCAATGGTATATATAAGCTTTCCTAGGTCTTTGGGTCAGTTTTGCAATTAAATGAGCCACCTGCTCAGTTCCTCTTTTCTTGGGAACATTATCACAATTATAGGGATGTTGCCTCTTGCAAGAACTAGAAAGTGAATGTTGTTGTTTCCATTTGTCATTTTGTCGATATATAGCAGATCATTCCTCCTAGTGGGCCAGTGAAGACTCTTCAATAATCCTGTTTGGATAGGTGTCTCTTATTTTAATTATTAAATAATAAAATATTCAATTACGATCATCTTTGACCATCCTTGCTCAACAATATAAAAAATTACAATAACTTTTAAAGTATTGTCTTTTGAAAAAAATAAAATGTTTTTAGTTATAGTTGGGTTACAAACAACCCCTCTTAAGTTCAACATTGTCCTCGATATTGCTTATGTATCATCTGAGTCTTCATGGAACAAAATTGGATATGCTTCCTGCATATGACTCTTGAATTCCCAGGTTGCTTCATCTAGACTAAGGTGTTTCCATTGCACCTTTACTAATCCAATGGTGCAATTTTGGAGAAAAAAATCTCTCTTGTCGAGGATACAAAATCCAGTTCAACCTGAAAATATCCTTCTTGTTCTACCTGAATAACATTCCAATCAATTACATGAGTAGCATCATGCACATACTTTTTCAATATAGAAACATGAAATACGTTATGTATTTTGAGATTAGGTTGCAAAGTTAACTAATAAGACACTAGTCCAACTCTTGAATATATATCAAATGGTCCACAATACCTGGGTGCTAATTTAGCACAAATCCCTAATTTAAAGGATCTTTTTCTAGGTCTTACCTTGACAAAAACATCCTCACCTACTTAGAATTATTTTTGAGTTCTTTTAAGTCCTGCATGACTCTATTGTTTGTCATGTGTAACTTTCAAATAGCTTTGTACCTGTTTCATTGTTAGTTCTATTTCTTCTAACAAGTCAGGTCTTAACATTAATCTATCATCCGGGTTACTCCATGAAATGGGAGTATTACATTTCCTACCATACAGTGTTTCAAAAGGACTAAGTTTAGTTGAAGCTTGATAATGATTTTTATAAGCAAACTCAACTAAGTGCATATATTCTTCCCATTTCTTTGGATGATCCCTAACATACATTTGTAACATATCTTCTAAAACTTGATTTACTCTTTCTGTTTGTCCATCTGTTTGCGGAGGATAAACAGTACTAAAATTTAAATTAGTGTCTAGTCCTTTAAACAATTACTTCTAGAAATCATGAGTAAACTTAGGGTTCCTATAAAAAATTATCATCTCAGGGATTCCATGCAAACAAAAGATTCCCTTCATAAAAATATCAACAATATTAGCATCCTTATAAGTATTTTTAACAGGTATAAAATGAGATTTCTTGCTAAGTTTTTCTACCACTACCATCACAAAATAATAGTCTTGTTATGAAATCAAGGTTGATAAGTTCCCATTTTCAATCTGAAATCGGTAATGGTTGCAAAATACTTGTTGGGTGTCGATGCTCAACTTTAACGTGTTGCCATTCTATACACCTATCTATATATTCAGCCACTTCATTTTTCATATTGGGCCAAAACTAATATTTTCTTAACATTGTTATAATCTTTTGATAACCAGGATGTCCTGAGTAAGGAATCTTATGTACTTCATTTAATATTAGCAATTTAATTTTGGGTACATTAGGTAGATATAATCTATTTTTATACAACATTAAACCTATTTCATTCAAATTGAAACCTGTTTTTATATTTTCAGATTCATTTTCTATAACTTTTTCTCTTAAATTTTTATAATCCTTATCCATTTTTACTCCATCTTTGAACTTATTGTCCAATTTTGTTTTATAGCTGCTAACATCGGCTATATAATTTAGATTTTCATTTCTACTTAAGGCATCAACCACCTTATTTTTATTTACTTTAATATGTTTGATCTGGCTAAGGAAAGTGAACAATATGGTTTTCCTTGCATTTAGATTTTGTTAATCAAACAAGTATTTCAAACTTATGTTATCAAACATTAATAAAAATATTCTACCTATTAGATTATGGCACCACATTTTTAAAGCATGTATTGTAGCAACCAACTCTAAATCATAGGTAGCATAATTATTTTCATGTATTTTTAAATTTCTTGATTCATATGCTATTGCATGATCTTCTTGCATTAATACTCCACCCAGTCCCTCATTGCATGCATTAGTGCATACAACAAAGTCCTTATTTGGATCTGGTATTTTTAAGATAGGTGCAGTGGTTAATCATTCTTTTAACTTATTAAATCTTTCTTCACATTTTAAATCCCATACAAATATTTTTCCCTTTTTCTGTAAGCATGTTATGGGATTCGCAATCTTTGAGAATCCTTCTATGAATTTTCGATAATAACCTTTAATCCCCATGAATGATCGTACATCCTATATATCCTTATGAACATGCCATTCCATTATTTCTCTTATCTTATCAGGATCCACTGATATCCATTCCTTGGATATCACATGGCCTAGATACTGTATTTTATCCTTAAAGAATTCACATTTACTGAATTTAGCGTACAAGTTGTGTTCTCTTAGAACTTGTAATATTATCTATAGATTTTCATCATGTTCTTCTTTGGTTTTTGAATAAATTAGTATGTCATCTATGAATACAACTACAAATTTATCCAAATACTTACTTAAGACACTATTCATTAAACACATAAAAGATGTTGGAGCATTCATTAGCCCAAATGGCATAACTCCAAACTCTTTCATATCTATCAGTTCAAAAGTCATTATGTCTCCTCCAAACTCCACATTGCTTCCATACCCCCACTTTTCTTGGGACTATGGTGATGTAAAGTAACCAGTAGCATGTTTTCTAGGTGTTCTTCTTTGAACAACATAAATGGTATGTTAGAATTAGAAGAGCCTTCCATACGGGATTACATTGTGATTACTTATTATTGCATATTTTTCTGCATTTCGAATACAATGATGCATTATTTTAACATAAAATAATTGGCATTGATCCCCTTGGTTATTTAAATCAACTATAGTATTACTAGTTCAATTCACTTCTCATTATACTCATGTTCGTATATCAAATGATCTATTTTCTCCAAGCGGGGTTACCTGACTAGGAAGAGTTTGAAAACATACTTTGAGACAAAGAATTTCCACAATGACGAAGAAAGATACAAAGAAGAAGTCAAGGACAAGTGGGGAAGCCTCTGATGTAGAGATTGTCTCTGGAAACATAACAAAAATTAGATTTGAGGATACAAAGGCAATCATAGGAATTTCTCCCAAATTCAAATGGGGAGAATTTTATTAGATGATCAGAAACTAGAACATCCCTGATGCAAGTCTCAAGGAGATAGTCTTATATCAGAACATAAGAAGGTCTAGCATTACCAAAGCTACCACATGCCCAAAGTTGTTTCCTTGTTCAAAAATTATTGGGTGGATTCTACCTCAAACAAATCCCTCCTCAAGGATTATTTCTAATATTGAAGGAGAGGATTTTTCCTCATTTCATCCAACCCACATAGCAACGACTTACAAGTTGCACTCAACATAGGTTCTGAATGTAGTTTTAAATATATATTCATCATTAATTCTGACTTGATGATATCTAGAGCTCACGTATATTTTTGAGAATATCGTTGCTATGCATATTTGATCAAGAAGATCATTTATGCAGTGCAATGGATATCTACTTTTAATTGTCATCTTGTTTAACTGACGATAATTTATACATAAGTGTAAGGTACCATCTTTATTTTTATCAAATAAAACAGTTGTTCCCCAAGGGGATACACTTGGTCTTATGCATTTTTTATCTATTAACTTCTGAAGTAGTATTTTTAATTCATTAAGTTCTAGGGTATTCATCCAGTAAAGAGCCTTTGAATTAGGTACAGTCTCGGTACTAATTCAATGGTAAAATCCAATTCTCTTTTTGGAGGTAATCCTGGAATCTCTTTCGGGAATACATCTGAAAATTATTTTAAAATTGGTATATCATCAAATTTTAATTTATCTTCTTTATTCATGTGTTCGCCATTCAGTACATGCACATCAAAAACTCTGCAACCTTTACGTAGAGACTTTTTCATTTGCAAAGCTGAAATCTTCTAACAAAAACTTTTTTAGGTATTCCTTTCACTATAACTGTTTCTCTTTTTTCATCTAAGCATGTAAATGTTTTCTCAAAGCAATTTAAAACTACTATGTGTTTTTTCAGATAATCCATACCTATTAAAACATCATATGACCCTAGAGGTAGTACATTTAATTTCATGTGAGTTTCGAATTGACTCATAAAAATTTCACAATCTTCAAAATAGCTAACTACATTTCTCTTGGTTCCTGTAGCTAACTAAACCATCCAATATTTTTCAAACAATTTTAAATGCAAGTTACAACTTTTTGTTATACTAGGTGACACATGGCTTCAACTAGCACCTGGGCCTATCAAAATAGAAATGAGTTTATTATTTATCATACCTTCTATTTCCACCATGGATGTTTGGTGATTAGCATGTCGATTCTCCAAAGCAACATTAATCATGGGCATATTATTTGCTATGTCACCAACAGTTGTTTCTTCGTGTATTGTATGTACATTGCTGAGATCCCTTTTTCTGTTTGGACAGTCTTTTGCATAATGAGGTCCCTGACAACCCCATAATTTTACAGGTTCTCTTTGTTCATTATTTTTACCATGATTGTTAGGTATTTCCCTATCCTTTGCTGCTATAAAATTATGTTGTGTGTTACTTTTAAAATATGTTCCTTGGTAAGTATTTTTGGAGTAGTTTCGGGAATTGTTTCTGAAATTTCTGTTGTACTTAAAACCTTTTATTTTATGTTCAAAATATTTGATCATTTACCCTTCCAATTAGGTATAACTTCTCCTTTATTTTTTATTTGTTCATAACAGAAATTAACTTTCCTCATTGCTTCCTCAAGATTTTTTGGATTATCGTATTCAATTTTGTTTTGGAATCTAAGAGGTAAACAACTCAGAGACCTTTGTATCTTAGGATTTTCATCGATAATATAAGGTACATATCATAATAAACTTAAAAATTTACTACTTAGTTCCTTCATAGACATTGAACCTAGCTTAAGATCGTAAAATTCTTTAGCCCTTTCTTCATAATACCATTTAGAAAAAAACTTCATTTTAAAGTATTTCTTAAAAGTTCTCCAGGTTACATACTTTTCTTGAATGTTTTTCAGTCTTTTTATATCCTTCCACCATATATCATCTTTTCCAGTTAAGTTATAGATATCCATTCTAGATTTCATCCCTATATCTGAGTAATTATAGATTTCAAAATATTTTATCATACCTGACAGCCATGCCTCAGCTTCTTGTCATTTTTCCACCTCACCGTTAAGCATATGGGGTTTTATCTTTTTAAACTCTCCTAAAATTTATTCATAATGTTTATACTTCCTCTTCTTAGGACTGCTATCACTATCGCTAATTTCACTGGAGTATTTATGTTTATCTCTGCGTGACCTAACTTTAATTCCCGAGGAGGAATTGCTTTCATTATTAGAAAATTTTAAATTTTTGCCTTTGCATTTGTAGGATATAGTTCCATAGTTAGATTCATGTTCTTTTCTTTTATCTTTTCCTTCGTTATGTAATTTATCCAGCAATATTTGATTTAATTCTTCCTGTGCTTTTGGGATTCTTTCATTATCTTCCTTAACATTCTATAATTCAGCACTTAAGTATTTTATTGTTTGAAGTAATTCATATGGTTGATTATTTAATTCCACATATATATTATTTGGATTATTATGATGGGATTCATCTTCAGCAAATGCCTCTACTCCTTTCACTCCTTGCAAAATACATATTTATATTTTTGTATAGAAACAATTTTTAAATATAAGTCAGTGTCTTGTTTTTTTCCCTATTTCGTATTTGAGCATGCAAGTTGAGCCAACTGCAGGCCTAGTGTTTGAAAATTTTCTCTAATACCACATGTAAGAACTCCCAAATATCCATAATTAAAAAAAAGTTAATACGTAAGATTTAGATCATCAAAAGACCTATTTTGGTATAACATAACCCTTCATCTCAGAACCAACTTAGGATTTAGCTTATACTTAAAATTTCTGTGAAAATGAAACTTTAAATAAGATTTCTGCATACAAATTTCATATGAAATTCTACTAAATTACGACTTTTTGAGATTTATGATAAGAACTTGTTTTCAATTGTTGAAATATCAAGTATGTTTTTTGTAAGTTTACAATTTATTTTTTTAGGTTGTATAGAAGGGTTACAGGATAAAGGTATTACTTAGTTTCTAAAAGCTAATGCATGTTTAAAACTTGTTTTAATGCGGGTGTGTCCAAGAAAAGGGTTTCAGCCCCAACAGAAGCATCCTAAATCAAACTAAAAGTTCCTAAGGAGTTAAAGAAAATCGACAAGTTCAAAGGTGACTTTGGCACCAAAGCTAAGAAATGGTCATTTTTTTAAAACTATGCTTTGAATTTGTTTTAACAAAACTTATACCATGGATCAACATATCATTTATCTTTTGTTGGAGAAATATAGGGAAGTGGGTATGAGAACGAATTTATCTATGTGGAGGTAAGAGTACAAGTGCCCATGTGAAATGGTGCCATCCACCTGTAAAGGAAAATAAAAGTTTAAACCCTAAGTGAAAGGCCAAGGGGTTTTGGTCATTCTATACTGTTCATTTGTAAGAGGAGCTGAGGGATCTTGGCCCTTTGTTTCCATGACCTCCATACTCCAACCCTTTTGTCGAGTCTTTGAATCCACCTGTTTCTATTAAAGTCTACCAACTAGACTACAGGGTAGCAGTGTTAAGGCACCTTATAAATCAAAAATTGCTTTTGTAGTTTTACGGATAACAATATAAAATTCAAGAATTTAAATACAAGGTACAGAGACACAAAAGTTTGAAAACATCAGGTAATACATGCATAAGGACAATATTTTACAGAAGGAATGATAGTACAGCTTCTAGGATCTAGGAGATAGGTTTTAAAGCATATAAATACAAAGAATAAACTATAAGTTCATTCATTGCATCATATGTAAAAGTACAATTGTACAAAATAACATTTCGAACATCATGTAAGCATAAATATCCACTTGCTAACATAGGCATCGATATAGAAAACATCTATATAAACAAAAATGTAGTCAAGGGTTCAAACAAAAGCACAAAATATCAACACAATATAAAGTTTAAAACCCAGCTCGAAATAGATTATAATTCATTCATAAAGCAAAGAAGTTCTTACATAGATAAAGCATTATAGAACTATACAAGCTCCAAGCATATTCAACCCTCATGTGTCTCCCCTTTTTTTACCAAAATATTACAATATATATAGGAAAAGGTGAGATCAGAAGTTTGTTTGTATATATACACCTTTTAAGGTTTTGAATTCCAAAAATAGAAAAGTATATAACTAAAAAATATCTAGTCTAACTAATTTTGACAAGTGTTAAATCTACATTAAACTAGAAATCTTATCAAAGTCTTCTAGCTTCCTCAACCAGAGTAGCTAATCCATCTAGCGCATGTTATTTTCTTTGTAATATATTGAACTCATTTTGCATATGATTCAGCCTCTTTCAAGCTCCTCTTTATCTTTCACAAGTTGGACATTCTGCTCCTGCATCACTTTTCTTCTCTTACTGCTTCCTCTACTACCTGTATTAACTCTGAATAGTTCATGTTTACTTCCTGTAGGTCTTGCTTTAACATCATGTTGGCTTTCATTAGACCATCATTAATCTGATTCATATGTTCATTTTGAATTCTGAAACGATCGATTTCTCTCCTTTTTTTATCCTGTTCAAATTCTTTCATATCATCCTCTGAATCTTCATCTGCAATATTTTCCTCATTTAAATATGAAACAATTTCCTCATTGAAATTTCTAACAATTTCCTCATTGAAATATGTTTTTTTTTTTTATGATTCACCAATTTCTACTTCAGAAAACAATGATGTTGTATTTCCCTCCATATCTTCATCATTCAAATTGTAAAGACAATTATTGGGAACTAGATCTGAAACCTTTCTCAAACTTTGATCAAAATTATCTAGAACTTGGTGTAATACTGATTCTAATTCCTTTGATTTTTTACCCTCTTCATCATCACTTGAGAAATCCTACACACTTATAATTTGATATTTCTTAATCTTAGGATCTAATACTGCTTTCATATTCAATCTCATCTTATTTATGGGTCGTGTCTTTGGCCTGAAATATAATTCGGGTGGCTTATATGAACATTTTGTAGGTTTAGAGGGTTTACTAAAATAAGACTCAGGGTCTTATCCTTTCTTGACCATTTCCATTTCATCAACAGGATTCATGACTGAACTACAATTTTTTAACTCCTCATGCTTCTTTTGTTCAACTTTTGGAGGTGTTTGAATGTTTACTTCCTTTTCAAAAACTTCATCTCTGTGGTGGTATTTAGTTCATTTTTAGACAAGGCTTCTACCTCTGTACTAACAGGAATCTCCATGGTCTTTTTTCTAGGAGGATTTTATTTTCTTTACCCTTTTTCACTTAAACTTAATTTTGAAACCCGACCAGAATAGAAAATGGGACCAAGATATTTCATCTTTCTCTAATTCTTGAGCAATCAACAGTTTGATTAGGCCATGGTGAAAGATACTATTTCTAGAAGAATTGGGTGATTACGAACCCTAATGGCCATTTTACCCAAACTCTTCAACAAGTAGAAAGGTAGGTTTAATTTCTTTCTACCTGATATATGCTGCAAGAAACACATGTGGTAGCAATAGATAGTTGCAAACCTTCCTTCACAGGTCACATATCTTTGAAAGATTTGTAAAACATAATGCCATTCCTCAATAAGAAAAAACCCTTTCAATCCCTTGAATCCAGTCAGAGTTTTTATGCGCATGTAGAAGAAATTGACAACAATATTCATCAATATACTACCTTTTATACCATTTTTCTCCTTCAAGAATGATACCAATGGCCTATGTAATAGTTTCTTCTGTCACTGCAAAGTCAAGACCACCAATATTCACTCTTGACCCATCAAAATTTTGAGAAAACGACCTTGTAACCCTTATATGATACTCCCCCATTATTTCAAACATGGAGAGCAGCCATCTTATTTTACTTTTTCAACAACTAATGGGATTTTATGCATCCATTCGATGCTCTGGGATTCGATTCTGAGCACGTGAACACTAGGACAAGGTTTCATATCCAACTTCATGGTCGAATCCGATACCATAGATGCATCACTTGAAACAAAGCCATGAGAAGAAAGCATACAAAACCATTCTTGTAGATCAAACACCATATTATCTCGAGCTGACAGAGTAAAGGATATTAGGTTCTAAATTATTTTAAAATTTGGAGTGGTACAAGTGTTCTTCCTAGTACGATCCAAAGCCAACTGTCTGCTTTCTAACAAAAACCAACTTCAAAATCTAATCACTTCATGATTGTACCCTACACAAAAACTTAAATTCGGCAAGCTAGAAACGTGCACGCATTTGAATGATAAGATGCGTCGCTAGCTTGTGTTAAACATAGGCGATGCATCATTAACCCTAACTTTGTATTTCATATTATGAAAAGACATTTATTAACTTATAGGAGCTTAAGTCTTTAAACTAAGATATTTGTAAATACACAAAGATATTTTGAAATGAAATCAAAGAAACCCAAACTTAAGAGAATAAGAAAATCAACAAGGGATAAAAATATCTAAGGTAGAAAAATAGGCCTAGGGAAGATAGCTAATAGACCTAGGACAGACAGTGGCTCCATCTGGGGATGGCATTTCGCTGTGATTTTTCAAGAACTGTAGAACAAGTGCCTTATCCATTAGAATTTGGAGTCATTTACCAAATCTATGCAACTTTTTCAAACTCTGAACACATACCTCTAAAATGACAAAATATTGTTGCAAGCCAACATACTGAAAATAATCTACAGGCTTGTATGGCAAGCTTATTCTTCTTCCTACTCCCACTTCTAATCGGTATAAACAAACTAATCATGTGTAATCATACTTCCATTGAAGCCATGATAGCATCCAACTGATTGTAACAACTTCTTGGGAAGAACAATTTCATCCTTTGAAATAGAATCAAGGGCATCTTTTATTCGATAGTCATCAATGCCAACTTTAACATTGTCTTGCAAATATTCATAAATAGTGTGATTTTCAATGTTTTCTTCAATACAGGGTTGAGCTTCACAATGTTTTTCAACAATAAACTCTACGTGATAATGATGTTTTGAATCCTGAAAACTGTCAAATGTCCCCTGGACTTCGGTTTTTTAAAATATTTCTTCATGAATTTCATCAATAAGCCTATATTGATCATTATTACTAAGAGATTTCTTGAACTTAAATTGCTCACAACAGTCTTCTAAAATGAGATCAGCAGAATAAATCCTCTTGCAACAAACATAAAAGACAACATGGAAATATTTTATTGACGAAATTCTAGAGATAGGAAGAGATCGGTACCATTGTCTAGAATTTCCTTACAAGGAATACATAAACATTTTCAACAATACATCTCATGATCTATATTGAGCTGGTCCATGTATTAATGAAACTCAATCAAGTGTTGTGCCGGATGGTCATGACCATCTCCTCTAAATCTTGGAAGGAAGTCTCCACATTTATCCATAGTAGGCACATTATTTGGAAAATCTGAAACAACTAAAAAATTGAAAGGTGCAAACCTTGCAGCCACAATGGCTTCCATGGTTTTTGACATTTTGAACCGATGGAGTCGCCAACAAATCCTTTTTCCATGAAGTCACAAATGAAAAATTGTAGTCTAATGCGTGTAACCAGCCCTTGTTCACCATCAAATACTAGATCTAATCATTGTCAATATTGAAACAAGGAAGAAATTCTATGCTTCTTCCCCAATATGGTCGCCAAAAGATATTTATTCTAAAGTATGCTAACTAGACTACAGGGTTGCAATGTTTAGGCACCTCAAAAATCAAAAACTATTTTTGTATTTTTATGGATAACAATATAAAAGTCAAGAATGTAAATACAAGGTATAGGGACACAAAATATGAAAACATCAGATAATACATGCATAAGGACAAGATTTTATAGAAGGAATAACAATACAGCTTCTAGGATCTAGGAGATAGGTTTTAAAGCATATAAATACAAGGAATAAACTAACAGTCCATTCATTGCATCGTATGTAAAATTTCAAGTGTACAAAATAACCATTAGAGAAAATTTCAACTCAAAATGGGCCTCCTAAGAAAAATAATAAAATAATAGTTAAAATAATAAAATAATATTTAATAATTTTTGAGGAAGAAATGAAAAAAACTATAGAAATAATAGATCAATTCTATGAGCAATGATGCTAATAAGAAGCACGGGAAATAGATCTTGCTACTAAGAATTCTCACAAGCATACACAAGAAAAATAGAGAGAAGAAAAGAGACTGAATCACATGAATGAAGAGATGAATATTGTTGTGTATCCTTCCATTGAATAATGATGAATAATAGTGTACATAAATAGTACATCCCTCATAGGAAAATTAAATTGTATGGAGACAACTCATAAAGCTCAAAAAGGTTGACTTACCAAAATATAGCAAACCCCCATAGGTGGCTAAAGCACTTATCAAATCTATCAAGGACCTCACAAATTGGAAAAACCATGAGTGAGTTCTTAAGGGAGATGGAAAAATATGCTAATCCTAGAAAATGGAGAAAAACTAACGGAGGATGGGTTGGAAACAAAATATGCCATTTTCCTAGTTAACTAGCTTTTATATTATCCATAGAAAAGCAGAAAAAGTAGAATAAAGCAGAATCTGTTGTAAAGTGTTGTATACTAATTATGGATGGTCAAAAGGTGGTCAAGATCAACTCATAATTAGAAATAAATCATTCCTAGGATATAGATGGCATGTATTGATTTTAAGATGCAAGTGGATGCCAACTAATTAAGCTAGTGGGTGAATAATTAATCAAATAATGATTATATATTTTATCCTAAGTTATTAGTGGGTTTAATATATTCCAATGCCCCCCTATAAGTATAAATTTATGATGGGATGAAAAAAAATTATAGATGCATATAGGGCCCAGCAACAAGGCTATGATCACCCTTTAACAATTATTATGCCCAGAAAAGTGAGGAAAGAGGCAAAACCACATGGGGAAAATCCTCCCTCAAGAAAGGAAAAGGCACAAAATTTTGAAATAATATGTCTTCAACATATCCTTATATTCACTTGAATGAGTTGAGTGAACTGCTTCTGGATGGAAGACTTGTTGAAGAAATCATGAACTCAATGATCATGCGCTAGAGTGTAGAACCTGCAAGAAGGAAGAGGAGAGACTCCTTGTATCTCATTATCTGATGAAGTAGGAGAATTATCTAAATGCTTCTTGCTGCTGTCAAACTCTGATCTGTAAACATAATTTGAAATGGAAAATAGATCTGTGCATACTCCTTCCCAAAGAGTACAAAAATTAAGACAATTTATCTCACACCCAATTCCCTGAATAGCTACAAAATTGTGATGTGAATCACTTGTCAATATTCCAATATAATGTAGCACCTATGTAGATCTAATATGAGGCTGATAAAAATATTATATATCATAAATATTAGCATATGGAATAGTAAGGACAAAGGCTTCAGTGTATCCATGACGATATAGGGCTAGACTAGGAAAATTATGAGCAATTGGGGAAAACTGATAGGTGTAAAAATATGAATGATGGATGGGAATAAGATATCAACCATAAGTGTTTAGAAAATATCCAAAAATGTTTAATATCAGTCCAAATATGACTAAGTACATGGATAATTTTCCACTGAAAGACAGGAAAGACTTCAAACCATGTAAGATAAATATCACTGCATAAGAGACCAATGAGGAATCAACTAGTGAGCTTGGGATTTGTATAGTCTTTGGATTATCTAGAGGTATGGTAGATGGTATGGATGGTGGTATTATATGTTTCAAGACATGAATATCAGCCTGCAAATAATCTTCTAAATCAGATATACAATCTTGTGAGGATGAGCTACTCAAAGGCAAGCCAATGTCTAGTGAAAAATCACAATTCTTTGGAGATGAATCTAGTAGAATGAGAGGAGGATCATCAAAGAAAGGTTCTTATATATCAGATACTAAATCTATATCAGATACATGAGAAAAGGAGAGAACTCTGGCACTCAAAGCATAAGTTATATCACCTTGGAACTGCGCAGTATGACATTGTTATGAGGAATCAGTAGGCTTTTCTAGTTCATCTAGAAATTCCATCTTGTGCTTATCAAGAAGCTAAGACATGATGTCCATATTATTCTTGAAACACTTCTTCTCTGAATTAAAACCCTTGCTTCAATAAGAAAACTTGGACGTGCTCCCTTTCTTCTTAACTTTCTTCATTAAATCTTTATATGAATCTTCATCTTCAATTTCTGACTTTGGCTTCTTCACAATTTGCTTCTCTTTTGATTTTATGATTCTTGCTTCCTTGAACCAAGAGAGCATGATCCTTGCTCTTGGGAGAATTAATAACACCCATATGGATCAATTTATCCTTCTCCTTTGTTAGTGAATCAAGAAAAGAATTTAAAAAAGACATTTTCCACTTAGGAACAACAAGCCTAGTAGCATGAAAGGTAGACACAAAAACTGAGTAATCAGGACCCAATTTTGAAAGAATGGAAAGGATTAATTGATAATATTCTTTCTCAATCCCACATTGCTTGAGAATTAGAACTAGTGACTTTAAATTTTTGAAGAAACCTTCAAGAGATTTGAAATTGCTTCCACTCAGTCAGAATAACTCAATCTCCAATTGATGCGCTCTTAGCTCATCTTGAACTCCAAAGAGAGACTCCAATTGATTCCATACTTGGTTTGGAGTTGTCAAACCATCTAGATGAAAGAGTATATCAGGAGAAATAAAGAGGCAAAGAAATCCATAGGCTTCATCCAACCTATTGTTCCACTTAGCTTTGTCAATCACCGCATTGGGCTCATTCTCCAAAGCTAGAGTAACTCTATACAATCCTCTACTACGCAATAGAATGGAGGTTTTGGCTTTCCATTCATGGTAGTTGAAGGGATTAATAATTATTGATGAAGTAGAATCCATATTGTTGAATTGATGTGCTCAAGAAGAAACTCTCTGCAACCTGTAAAACAAACTAGGAGAAAATCTTGTAAGCTAGACAAGCTCTTCTTCAGAGAGCGATAGGAGAATAGATTCCCTCCTCAACTCTACAGAACTTGACCACCTTGATTCTCTAATACCATGTATAAATAATAGATCAATTCTATGATAAATGATTCTAAGAAGAAGCACAGGCAATAGATCTTGCTACTAATAATTCTCACAAGCATACATAGGAAAAATAGAGAGAAGAAAAGAGACTGAATCACATGAATGAATAGATGAATATTGGTGTGTATCCTTCCATTGAATAATGATTAATAATAGTGTACATAAATAGTACATACCTCATAGCAAAATCGAATTGTATGGAGACAACTCATAAAGCTCAAAAAGGCTGACTTACCAAAATATAGCAAACCCCCATATGTGGCTAAAGCACTTCCCAAATCTATCAAGGACCTCACGAATTGGAAAAAGAATGAGTGAGTTTTCAAGGGAGATGGAAAAACATACTAATCCTATAAAATGGAGAAAAACTAATGGAGGATGGGTTGGAAACAAAAGCTGCGAGTTTCCTAGTTGACTAGCTTTTATCTTATCCATAGAAAAGCAAAAAAAGTAGAATAAATCATAATCTGTTGTAAAGTGCTGTATACTAATTATGGATGGTCAAAAGGTGGTCAAGATCAACCCAAAATTAGAAATAAATCATTCCTAGGATATAGATGGCATGTATTGACTTTAAGGTGCAAGTGGATGCCAAGTAATTAAGCTAGTGGGTGAATAATTAATCAAATAATGATTAATTATTTTATCCCAAGTTATGAGTGGGTTTAATATATTCCAACAAAAACTACTTTTTTTGTTCATATTTTTGACATATTTGCCTATGTTTTTACTCCAATTTCGATCGAGAGTGCTCCTTGGATGTGAAATCAAATTCTGCATCCAACTAGTACCCACTTGACATACTTTTAACAGACCTCGCTACCCCAAAAACAAGAAATACCTGAAAAAATGTGATGATGATGTCATCATCAAATTTTTCAGGTATTTCTTTTTTTGGGGTAGCGGGGTCCATCAAAATTATACCGAGTGGGTACTCATTGGATGTGGAATTTTAATTTCACATCCAATGAGATCTCCCGATTGAAATTTAAGAAAAATCACAGGGAGATATGTTGAAAATACAGACAAAAAAGATAGTTTTTTATGATACCTATCCCCAAATTTATAATTTTAATTTCACATCCAATGAGATCTCCTGATTGAAATTTAAGAAAAATCACAGGGAGATATGTTGAAAATACAGACAAAAAAAATAGTTATTTATGATACCTATCCCCAAATTTATATTAAAAAATTGTTTAAGATCTATACAGTATTTCAAATTTAAAGCAATTTCGTTGGCTAACACATGATGGCATGGAATTTGAATTAGTGTTAAAAGGCCTGTTTTGAGTTGAAATTTCCTCTAATGATTTCAAACATCATGTAAGAATAAATATCCACTTTCCAACATAGACATCTATATAGAAAACATCTATATAAACAAAAATGCAGTCAAGGGTTCAAAAAAAACCACAGTATATCAACACAATATAAAGTTTAAAACCCATCTCCAAATAGATAATAAGTCATTCATAAAGCAAAGAAGTTCTTACACATATAAAGTATTGCAGAACTATACAATCTCCAAGCATATTCGATGCTCATGTGTCTCCCCTTTGGTTACCAAAATATTATAATATATATAGGAAAACGTGAGATCAGAAGTTTGTTTGTATAGATCCACCTTTTAAGGTTCTTCCTTACAAAAATAGAAAAGTATATAACTGAAAAAGATCTAGTCTAACTAAGTTTGATAAGTGCCAAATCTACATTAAACTAGAAATCTTACCAAATTTTTCTAGATGCCTCAGCCAGAGTAGCTAATCCATCTAGCACATGTGCTTTTCTTTCTAATCTGTTGAGATCCTTCTGCATATGATTTAGCCTCTTTTCGAGCTCCTCTTTATATTTCAAAATCAAGTTTTTCTACTCCTGCACCACTTTTCTTCTCTTTATTGCTTCCTCTGCTACTTGTATTAACTCTGAATAGTTCTTGTTTACTTCGTGTAGGTATTTCCTTAACATCTTGTTGGATTTAATTAGACCATCATTAATTTGATTCATATGTTCATTTTGAATTTTGAAATGATCAATTTCTCTCCTTTGTTTATCTTGTTCAAATTCTTTCATATCATCGTCTGAATCTTCATCTACAATATTTTCCTCATTTAAATCTGCAACAATTTCCTCATTGAAATATGTTTTCATTTTTTATGATTCACCAATTTCTAGTTCAGAAAACAATAATGTATTTCCTTCCATATCTTCATCATTAAAATTGTAAAGACAATTCTTGGGAACTAGATATGGAACATTTCTCAAAATTCAATCAATATTATTCAGAACTTGATGTAATACTGATTCTAATTCCTTTGATTTTTTACCCTCTTCATCGTCACTTGAGGAATCCTACACACTTATAATTTGATATTTCTT
Organism: Pseudotsuga menziesii; assembly: GCA_001517045.1. Lineage (NCBI taxonomy): Eukaryota > Viridiplantae > Streptophyta > Pinopsida > Pinales > Pinaceae > Pseudotsuga > Pseudotsuga menziesii. The sequence continues at coordinate 252,040 of LPNX010730593.1, read as the reverse complement.
AATCTTGGGATCTAATATTGCTTTCATATTCAATCTTAGCTTATTTATAGGTCGTTTCTTTGGCTTGAAATATACTTTGAGTGGCTTAGAAGAACATTTTGTAGGTTTCAACAGTTTACTAAATGAAGAATCAGGGTCTGATCTTCTCTTAACCATTTCCATTTGATCAGCAAGATCCATGACTGAACTGCAATTTTTGAACTCCTAAGGTTTCTTTTGTTCAACTTTTGTAGGTATTTGAATGTTTATTTACTTTTTATGAACTTCATCTCTGTGGTGGTCTTCGGCTTCATTTTCAGACAAGGCTTCTACCTCTGTACTAACAGGAATCTCCATGGTCTTTTTCCTGGAATGGTTTTGTTTTCTTTTAACCTTTTTCACTTCCATAAACTTAATTTTGAAACCCGACCAGAATAGAAAATGAAACCAAGATCTTTCATCTTTCTCTAACTCTTGAGAAATCAATAGTTTGATTAGGCCATGGTGAAAGATACTATTTCTATAAGAATTGGGGTGATTATGAACCCTAATGGCCATTTTACCCAAACTCTTCGACGACTAAAAGGTAGGTTTAATTTCTTTGTACCTGATATATGCTGCAAGAAACACATGTGGTAGCAATAGATAGTTGCAAACCTTCCTTCATGGGTCACATATCCTTGAATGATGTGTAAAACATCATGCCATTCCTCAAGTAGAAAAACCCTTTGAATCCCTTGACTCCACTCAGAGTTTTTATGCGTAGGTAGAAGGAATTGACTATAATATTCATCAATAGACAACCTTTTATACCATTTTCCTCCTTCGGGAATGATACAGTTGGACTGTACAAGAGTTTCTTCTGTCACTACAAACTCAAGACCACCAATATTCACTGGTGATCTGTCAAAATTTTGATAAAAATACCTTGTAACTGCTATGTCATACTCCCCATTATTTCAAACATGGAGCACCAGCTAACTTCTTCTACTTTTTCAACAGCTAACGGGATTTTCTGCATCCATTTGATGCTCTGGGGTTCGATCCTAAGCGCATGACTACTAGGAAGAGGTTTCCTATCCAACTCCATGGTTGAATCCAAAACCGTAGATGTAGCACTGGAAAAAGATCCCTAAGAAGAAAGCATACAAAACCCTTCTTGCAGATCAAACACCATATTATCCCGAGCTGACAGAGTAAAGGATATTAGGATTAAACTTATTTTAAAATGTGGAGTGCTACAAGTGTTCTTCCCAGTACAATCCAAAGCCAAATGTCAGCTTTCTAATAGGAACCAACTTCAAAATCTAATCACTTCATGATTGTACCCTCCACAAAAACTTAACTTCGACAAGCTCACAACGTGCATGCATTTGAATGATAAGATGCATTGCTAGCTTGTGTTAAACATAGGAAATACATCATTAACCCTAACTTTGCATTTCATATTATGAAAAGACATTTATTAATCTATAGGAGCTTAAGTTTTTAAACTAAGATATTTGTAAATGCACAAAGATATTTTGAAATGAAATCAAAGCATCCCAAACTTAGGAGAATAAGAAAATTAACAAGGGATAAAAATATCTGAGGTAGAAAAAATAGGCCTAGGGAAGATAGATAACAGACCTAGGACATACACTGGCTCCATCTGGGGATGGAATTTCCTTGTGATTTTCCAAGAACTGTAGACCAAGTGCCTTATCTAATGGTCTATGGAGGCTTTTACCAAATCTATGCAACTTTTTCAAACTCTGAACACATACCTCTGAATTGAAAAAATACTGTTGCAATCCAATACACTGAAAAGAATCTACATGCTCGTATGGTGAGCTTATTCATCTACCTACTCCTACTTCTAATCAATAGAAACAAACTAATCATGTGTAATCATACTTCCAGTGAAGCCATGATAGCATCCAACCGATTGTAACAACTTCTTGCAGGTAGATATAAATCAAAGAATAATTTAACATCTGAAACATAAATTTAATTTACAAAGTATATTCTACTTTGATTCGAAATTCTAGAAGGCTGAAACTTTTCGATAACCATGAGTCCATGTAAATGGCCACTGGGTCCTGCCAATTGTGTGGTTGATGTAAAAGAGAAGGATGCCTCCATATATTTTCTTCTCCATGGAGGATATCAGACTTCTTTTCTTGAAATGTTTCAAATGAAGAAGCATAAAACAAAACATTGTTGCCATTTTCTTAAGCTATAATAACCTCATTGTGTTTAGTGCCTCCTTTAAAAACAATAGATAGATGTTTACTCATTTTTGGAGACTGTTGTTCAGCAACTAGTGAAGAAGAAAAATGTGTAAGTTTCTCTTCTAAATCCTTTCCATCTCCTTCGTTGCTTTTCAAAACATCTGAATTATATTTTCCATACACTGCTTTGCTACTAAAAAATTCCATAGGTGTTGATTCAGAAGACTGTTGCTCTAAATTATCCGGATACATATCATAAATGGATAGACCTGCATAACTGTAAAAATGATCTTCGACATAGTTCACTTGAAAAGCATCCCCAATAGTTTTATGATTAAAAATATGTTGGAAATTGTCTTAAACAATGGGATGATCATCAAATAATTTGGGAAGAACAATTTCATCCTTTGAAATAGAGTTAAGGGAATATTTTATTCAACATTCATCAACACCAACTTTAACATTGTCTTGCAAATCTTCCTAAACAGTGTGATTTTCCATGTTTTATTCAATAGATGGTTTAGCTTCACAATGTTTTTCAACACTAAAATCTACATGATAATGATGTATTGAATCTTGAAAGCTGTCAAATGTCTCCTGGACTTCATTTTCTTGAAATATTTCTTCATGAATTTCATCAGTAAGGCTATATTGATCATTATTAATAAGATATTTCTTGAACTTAAATTTCTCACAATAGTCCTCTAAAAGGAGATTAGTAGAATAAATCCTCCTGCAATAAACATAAAAGATAGCATGGAAATATTTTATTGACAAAATGCTAGAGATAGGAAGAGATCGGTACCACTGTCTGGAATTTCCTTCCAAGCAATACATAAGCATTTTCAACAATACATCCTCATGATGAATATTGAGCAGGTCCATGTATTGATGAAACTCAATCATGTGTTGTGCCAGATGGTCATGACCATCTCCTCTAAATATTGGAAGGAAGTGTCCCCATTCATCCATGGTAGGCACATTATTTGGAAAATTAGGAACAACTTAAAAATTGAAAGGTGCAAACCTTGTAGCCATAATGTATTCCATGGTTTTTGACATATTTAACCAGTGGAGTCACTAACAGATCCTTCCTCCGTGAATTCTCTGATGAAATATTGTAGTCTGAAGCATGTAACCAACCCTTGTTCACCATCAAAGACTGGATCTAATCATTGTCAATATTGAACCAAGGAAGAACTTCTATGCTTCTTCCCTAGTATGGTCACCAAAAGATGTTTATCCTAAAGTTTGCTAACTATACTATAGGGTGGCAGTGTTTAGCCACCTCAGAAATCAAAAACTATTTTTCTAGTTTTATGGATAACAATATAAAAGTCAAGAATGTAAATACAAGGTACAGAGACACAAAAATCTGAAAACATCGGATAATACATGCATAAGGACAAGATTTTATAAAATGAATGACAATGCAACTTCTAAGATCCAGGAGATACATTTTAAAGCATATAAAAACAAAGAATAAACTAACAGTTCATTAACTACATCATATTTAAAAGTACAAGTGCACAAAATGACATTTCAAACATCATGTAAGAATAAATATCCACTTTCCAACATAGGCATCTATATAGAAAACATCTATATAAACAAAAACGCAGTCAAGGGTTCAAACAGAACCACAAAATATCAACACAATATAAAGTTTAAAACCCAACTCCAAATAGATAATAAGTCATTCATAAAGCAAATAAATTCTTACATAGATAAAGTATTGCAGAACTGTACAAGCTCCAACCAAATTCGAACCTCATGTGTCCCCCCTTTGTTTACCAAAATATTACAATATATATAGGAAAAGGTGAGATCGGAATTTTTTTTGTATAGATCCAACTTTTAAGGTTTTGACTTCCAAAAATAGAAAAGTATAAAATGAAAAATATCTAGTCTAACTAACTATGACAAGTGTCAAATATACACTAAACTAGAAATCTTATCAAATTCTTCTAGCTGCCTCAGCCAGAGTAGCTAATCCATCCAACGCGTGTGTTTTTCTTTGTAATTTGTTGAACTCCTTCTGCATATGATTCAGCCTCTTTTTGAGCTCCTCTTTATCTTTCACAAGCTGGGCATTCTACTCCTGCACCACTTTTCTTCTCTTTACTGCTTCCTCTACTACCTGTATGAACTCTGAATAGTTCTTGTTTACTTCCTGTAGGTATTTCTTTAACATCCTATTGGATTTCATTAGACCATCATTAATATTATTAATATGTTCATTTTGAATTCTGAAATGATCAATTTCTCTCCTTTGTTTATCCTGTTCAAGTTCTTTCATATCATCCTTTGAATCTTTATCTGCAATATTTTCCTCATTTAAATCCACAACAATTTCCTCATTGAAATATGTAACAATTTCCTCATTGAAATCTGTTTGCTTTTTTTATGATTCACCAATTTCTACTTCAGAAAACAATGATGTTGTATTTCCTTCCATATCTTCATCATTAGAATTGTAAAGACAAGTCTTGGGAACTAGAACTGGAACCTTTCTCAAACTTTGATCAATATTATTCAGAACTGTATGTAATACTGATTCTAATTCCTTTGATTTTTTACCCTCTTCATCATCACTTGAGGAATCCTACACACTTGTAATTTGATCTTTCTTAATCTTAGGATCTAATACTGCTCTCATATTCAATCTCAGCTTATTTACAGGTCATGTCTTTGGCTTGAAATATACTTTGAGTGGCTTAGATGAACATTTTATAGGTTTTTAGGTTTTACTAAAAGAAGAATCAAGGTCTAATCCTTTATTAACCATTTCCATTTCCTCAACATGATTCATAACAGAACTGCAATGTTTTAACTCCTCGGGCTTCTTTTTTTCAACTTTTACAGGTGTTTGAATGTTTATTTCCTTTTCAGGAACCTCACCTATGTGGTGGTCTTCGACTTCATTTTCAGACAAAGATTCTACCTCTATACTAATAGGAATCTCCATGGTCTTTTTTTGAGAAGGGTTTTGTTTTATTTTACCCTTTTTCACTTAAAATTAATTTTGAAACTCGACTATAATAGAAAATGAGACCATTATCTTTCATCTTTCTCTAACTCTTGAGCAATCAACAATTTGATTAGGCCATGGTGAAACATATTATTGCTAGAAGAATTGGGGTGATTACAAACCATAATGGCCATTTTACCCAAACTCTTCAACAAGTAAAAACGTAGGTTTAATTTCTTTGTACCTGATATATGCTACAAGAAATGCATGTGGTAGCGATAGATAGTTGCAAACCTTCCACCACAGGTCACATATCTTTGAATGATGTGTATAAAATCACGTCATTCCTCAAGAAGAAGAGAAAAATTGAATCCATTGACTCCAGTCATGGTTTTTATGCACAGGTAGAAGGAACTGACTGTAATCTTCATCAATAGATTACCGTTAATACCATTTTTCTCCTTCAAGAATGATACTGATGGCCTATGGAATAGTTTCTTCTGTCACTACAAACTGAAGACCACCAATCTTCATTGCTGATCTATCAAAATTTTAACAAAAAATACCTTGTAACCCCTATGTGATACTCCCCGATTCTTTTAAACATGGAATACCAGCCAACTTCTTTTACTTTTTCAATAGCTAATGGGATTTTCTGCACCCATTCTACACTCTAGGTTCAATCCTGAGCACGTGACCACTAGGACGAGGTTTTATATCCAGCTCCATGGATGAATATGAAACTGTAGATGCAGCACTTGAAAATGGTCCATGAGAAGAAAGCATACAAAACCCTTCTTCCTGATTAAATACCATATTATCCCAAGGGGGAAAAGTAAAAGATATTAGGTTCAAAATGATTTTCAAATGTGGAGTGGTACCAGTGTTCTTCTTGTGGATAGGTTCCTATTCTCACCTACTTCTCACCTACCACCTTAGTTAGACAAGTTTAACTGATTATTATTGCTTAAGAGACTCAATTAGACAACCGGAGCTTAGTTGTTCAACTCCAATAGTGATTTAGACATCTTTAGTTAGCCATGTATTCATGTATAGTTATATTTAGTTGGTGGATTTGAATTCATCCCTAATGATTCGAATTCCTCCTTATGCAACAATATTGTAACACTGGATTATGTAATGAAGATGATATTGTAATTAACTGAGAAATACTTTTCTATTTCCTGTGAGATTTGATTTGTTCAATGTGTATTTTTCATTCTCCTTCACTGCATAATAATTAAGAATCTGATTGCACTCATTGCTTGATGATCTAATGGCACAACAATTCTAATATGGTTTCAGAGCCATCTCAGGAAATCTTCAAGTCTGTATTCTCTCCATTGTACACCAGAAGCAGTTGGGTTTCCACAGAAGTCTCACAAAGAGTGCCTTGCTTCCTTTGAATTTATTCAGAGTGGTGGTGCAGGCATGAAGGACCCTGAGAAAGTGTACATGTCGAGAGGGAAGGATTTATTCTAACATAGTTCAAATGATTTTGGTTTTGTAGTGAATTTATACAAGTGCTATGTAGCTTGTGTGAAGATATTGTCTGTTAGAGTAGAAGAATTATGGATTCTCAACCTTCTAGACCTTAGATCCTAACACCCTTCAATTATTTTGATTAGAGAGAAGATATGCAAGTTTCCTTGTGCAGCAAGGGATATTTCAAGATAATACTTGGAAGGTAGGTCAAGCCCCATCATCTAGTTGAGAAAAACAAGTTTTTGGACTACTTGGATGAAGCTTTTGGTGATCTATGTACTCACATATCCAAAGATCTCTTCTTTCACCTTGAATATTTGAGGACTCCCAGGGAAACTTAGGAGAAGCTTGAAGTCTTGTTTGCCAAGCAAGATGAGATTTGGGGACACATTCTGGAGAAAAATTTGACAGCCTTGCGTCCCAACAGTTTTGATACCATCCAGTAATTCTTTACTAAATTCAAGTCTCTTGCACTTCAATGCAGACAATGCAGAATAGAAAGAAAGGATGAGAATCATGTGCTCTCCATACTCAGCAAACTAGATATTGAGTATCTCGTATTTGTCTCAATATTCCACTCTGAAAGAGATTCCATCCCTAATTGGAAGATGCCCTCACTTGATTCCTTTATCTAGTCCTTAATACAGGAGCAAGAGAAGTTGGTCCAGATGGCAGTCATCCAGACTTTCAAAAACCAATCTCTCCTAGTGCCAGACTCTACCAAAGTGCAATCTAAAGGGAGAACTAAGGGGAAGGATCCTAAAGCACCTGCTTTGAATCTTAGAAATAATTAGAAGACTTCTGAAGGAGCTTTGAGATCTAAGAAGAAGAAATAGTTTGAAAATAAGATGTGTCCCTATTGTATGAGGGGTTTTCATTTAGAATACTAGTGTATGAAGAAGAAGATCATCCAGCTGTCATCTCTCCTCAAGCAGAACAACATAGCTCTCCCACAAAGAGAAAATAATTCTGATGATGGACAGTCGACAGATGATCATGAGAGGTGACATGCCTGGAAAGCTGACCTCCCTCGATTGACAACCTATTTGATTTATTCTTGAGCATACAACCATGTTGTTTCCTCCAGGGATTTTTTCTCCACTCTCAACCTAACAGAAGGGCCTACTATTTATATGGGTGATGACTCCCAAATTCTAGCAGTGGGAAGAAGCGCCATTAAAATCCAATGTGTTGAGTTCAGAAATGTCCTCTATGTGCCCTCCCTTGCAACTAATCTATTGTTTGTATACCATATGACTCACACTAGCTCACCAAAGAAACTGGTATTTGGCCCTAACTCGGTAGAGATCACATAAATATCAACTGGGGAGATTATAGGAAAAGGAATTACATATCATGCCTCCAAGGCATATGCTTTCTCTCATTGCATGCCATACTCAAATCCAATAGTGACCATTGCTTCTATTCGAAGAAGATAAATGTATCAAAATTCCTTTACTTCCTATTGCAGATACAGTTTTATTGCCTAACATTTCATATTCAGATTCATAATAGGAGGAACACTAGCATGATTTAGATATTGAGCTTACAACTCAAAGATGTCTAGATATAGATCCAATTGTCTACCCCATTTCAACAACCTAAATGGGCCCAATAGCTTATAGAAGCATCTGGAAATGGTGTAGGGGATCCAAATGACAAGAGAAGAATGAGGTCCTAGTATTATAAAGAGAATGTTGCACTATCCCAGATAGATACACTTCTCCCTGAGAGGTGTTTCATGATGTTGGGTTCAGATCCTCAGACATTCAAGGAAAATTTCCATGATCCCATATGGCAAGCAACTATGGATGAGGAATTTGATTCACTACATGACAATAAAACCTGGGGACTTGTCTACTTACCTCTAGGAAGGAAACTTGTTCAGTGCAAATAGGTCTACAAGACCAAGATAGCCTCTGATGGAACCACAACCAAGTACAAGGATTGGTTGGTGTCCAAAGGATACTCTCAAGTTCAAGGATTGGACTACAATGAGACATTCACTCCAATAGCTAGAATGGATTCCATCAGGATTGTTTTGGCAGTTGCAGCTTCCAAGATATGGGAGGTACATCACATGGATGTGAAAAGTGCCTTTCTCCATGGTGATCTAAAGGAAGAGATATACATGAAATAACCTGAGGGGTTTATTGATGGCCCTTCCTTAGTTTTCACACTGAGGAAATCACTATATGGACTCAAAAAATCCCCAAGGGCATGGTACTCCAAGATGGATTCCTTCCTCATATCTTAGAAATTTGGAAGATGTTAATCAGATTGCAATGTCTACATGCAGAAGAAAGAGGGTTTCTTTCTTTTGATTGTATTTTATGTGGATGACTTGCTCATTACTAACAGCTCTGTTGGTGGATTGAGAAGCATCAAGTCTTCTCTAAACAAAGAATTCGCTATGACTGATCTAGGAATGTTAAGATAGTTCATTGGTCTTGAATTAAGTCAAAAAATTCAGGAATCATGATCTCACAGTCCAAATATTCATCAGACATGCTTAGGATATTCCACATGGAATATTGCAAGGAATCCCCTTGTCCCTTTCTATCTGGCACTAGGCTAGAAGAAGGTGGCTCTAGACCTTTGGTAGATAGCACTCTCTATAGACATCTCATTGGGAGCATTCTATATCTCACACATTCGATACTAGACATATCCTATGTTGTGAGTGTTGCTTCCAGGTACATGTAGGAGCCACATGCGTTGCATTGGAAGGAAACAAAGAGAATCTTGCACTATGTGCAGGGTACAAAAGATTATGGGATTCACTATGCAACTGGAGCACAACTTGATCTCTTAGGATTCACAGACTTGGACTGGGAAATCTATGGCAATGATAGGAAATCCACTTCAGGATTTGTATTCATGATTGGATCTAGGCCAATCTGTTGGTCTAGCAAGAAGAAAACAACACTTGCACTCTCTTCAACAAAAGCTGAGTATCGAGGAGCTATGAATGTAGCTATTTAGGAAGTTTGGCTACATGGCATCTTGATAGAGTTCAGAATTCAGAATTCATCTTCAATGGATCTTTATTGTGACAACCAAAGTACTATCAAAATTTCCAATGATCCAGTTTAGAAGCAGAGGATGAAACACATAGAGGTTCACATGCACTACATTCGGGAGCTAGTGCATGTTTGAACCATCACACTGCACTACTATCCTATAGAGGATCAGATTGCATATATTTTGACCAATTCTTTCACAGGAAAGATATTTTCCTTTCTTGGGTCTCCTTTAGGTGTTAAGGCTTGACTCTCAGCTCCTCTTTTTGCTTATCTTGAGGGGGGGGGGGGGTCCCATGAGGAGGTTTTCCCTTATTTCCTCAGTTTATTAAGCAACATTTTTTATCTTTTAGATTGTATATGGGTGACTTTTATCCTTATTTACAGGGCCCATAGTTGTCCAAGTTAGGATTCAGAGGGGGTGTTAGGATTTATAATACTAGGCTTGTCCAAACTGTCTATTAGATTATTTTATCCTAACTTAGTAGTATTTTATTTATTATTGGGTCCACTTGGCATAATGGGGGAACATGTAACAATCACTAGAGTGTGGGGAACACTGACAGAGGATAACCGATACTGAATACACTTGCATGCATCAGTTTAGGTGTCTCCTAGACCAACCCCTACATTTTAGGAGCCACTGGGAGTGCCAACACCAAACTCCTTCAGTTGTTGGCAGTCGGTAACTAGTTAATCATAGTTATGCTTTAGTTACATTCAGTTAGTTGTCCTCGAGTTCATTTAGCATCATTCTTGCATGGTTGCATGTGGATAGGTGCATATTCTCACCTACCACTTCAGTTATACTAGTTTAACTGATTATTGTTGATTGAGAGACTAAATTAGATAACTAGAGCTTAGCTAGTCAGCCCTGATAGTGATTTAGACATCTTTAGTTAGCCATGCAGTCAGATACAGCTAGATTCAGGTGGTGGATTCGAATTCATCCTTAATGATTCGAATTCCTTCTTATGTAACACTATTGTAACATTGAATTATGTAATGAAGATGGTACTATAATTAATTGAGAAATACTTGTCTGTTTCCTGTGAGATTTGATTTGTTCGGTGTGTATTTTTCATTCTCTTTCACTGCATAATAAGTAATAATATGATTGCACTCATTTCTCGATGATCTAATGGCACAACAATTCTAATACCAATCCTGCGAGCTTCGTTCGAGTTTTATACAAGGTTAATATATATGAAAACCCCTTTTGTTGCAGGCTATGGAATCTGTCGAGAAAATTATTCCAGTCCTTCGACACTATTAATGTATATTTTTTCAGCATGTAAGTAAGTTCAGTACTGTGATTTTGTTTTGGTTTTAAAATTTTCATTTCACTTTACTCTGTACATTGTCATTTTGTTTATATTAATAATGTTCTGTATATTGGTTATTAATATTACTATGTAAGTTTTATAAATTGTCTTAATAATATGTGAAAAAGGTTCTGTATTTGCTTGTTTAACTAAAGAATAAATGTAATTGTTGAAAGAGTGCCTTTTATTTTACAATTACGGCCCAACTGGTTATAAATTGTTTAAGACCCTTCTTTGCCGGTGCTAAGTTATGATTTTTGTTGTTTGAGCTTTGTTGTATGATTTAGTTACTTAATAGATTACTTGGAAATAATTTATCCTTACAGAACTCAAATCCCATGGCCTGTATAAGATGGAAATTTATGTGGAAATTGCTCTTTATTTTTATGTTGTAAACCTTATTATAAATTTTATACAAAGTTTTTATTTTCTATTATGATTAGAGTGAAATTGAATACTGTGTTAGTTGTAAATATTTAACCCTAAACATTTTTCTAAAGGATAAGCCTTTCGGCTGTTTCAGCTATGTAATATTGATACTGAATAATTATAAAGAATATTAAGCCTTGCCGTTGTAAGAGATTAGTACAGGGTAAAAATAATGTTTGTTTGTATTTTTTATTTTCTTATGGGTCTTGAAATTCTTGTATTTTTTTTAACTTTGTATTTATAGTTTTTCTTTGGCTGGTTAAAAACTTTGATTGAGCATTTATTGTAACTAACCAGGGAAAACACTAACTATGAAAGAAAAGACAGGAAAAACTCTGCCATGAATGCTCACGATAATCTATATGATAATTATGTATGAAAATATAAGAAAATAAAATAAATAATAAAAAATTATTGAAATATATACTACACTTTAATAATAGGTAAAGCTACATACATAGTATGATAATATTATAAATAATCTATCATTTCTACTATGAAATTTTGTGTAAGCAATAACCTTCATTGACTGATAATTTACAGGAATAAAAATACTTTCTTTTTATTACTGAAACATATAATAATTTTGGAAGCTTCTTCATTCATAAATCCTACAGGATTAATAGACTCAATAATTTAAGGTAATAAATCCAATACATTATAGAACCTGTTAACTTCTGAAAAGGACAAATACCCAAAGAAGACCATTCCTCCCAACCGTCTCCTGAAAGCATGGCAAGATCACTTGCTTTAGGACCCCCAAGCATGTTCATTGAACCACCAAGATGAAGACACTGTGTAAAATCCTAATCAATCATCTCTATCATTTAGTAGTCACATTTGCAGTCAACACTCTAGCAACTCACTTTAGCTTTCCCCTCATCGAATTTCTCTTGTGCACCTAAATTTTCAGTTTCTAGCAAAACCACAAGCCTCTAATCACTTAGAATGTAGTGAGCCTCTTGCTCATTTGATGGTATATATAAGCTTTCCTTGGTCTTTGGGTCAGTTTTACAATTAAATGAACCACCTTCTCAGTTCCTCTTTTCTTGGGAACATGACCACAATTATAGGAATGTTTCCTCCTGCAAGAGCTAGAAAGTGAATGTTGTTGCTGCCATTTGTCATTTTGGCCTTCTATAGTAGATCATTCCTCCTAGTGGGTCAGTGGACACTCTTCAACAATCATCTTTGGATAGGTGTCTCTTCGTTTAATTATTAAATAATAAAATATTCAATTACAGTCATCTTTTACCATCCTTGGTCAACATCATAAAACTTTACAATAACATTGAAAGTACTGTCTTTTCACAAAAATAAAATGTTTTTAGTTCTAGTTGGGTTACAAATAAACATGTATCCCAATGAGAACAAATTTCAATAAGGTCAGTCCAACCCCTAAAGAAAACATCCTATAAGACTAACGACCAATCCTCTTCTCATATTTTTTAACCAGTAGTAGCAAATCATTGATCCTATAACAGTTGGGTTTAAGAAAATAACCCAGGTATTTGAAACAATCATTCAAATCTATTTTCTATAAGGAAGAAACTCAATAATTTTCCACATACAAACTTCACCAAATTTGTGGCAAGTAAATGTCAATTTGATTATGCTCATTTCCATACCAAAGTCTACGCAATTCTTTTTTTTATTATCTTAGCAAAATGAACCCATTCCTCTTTAGTTCCCTTCCCAAATAAAACTATGTCATCAACAAATAATAAGTCAGAGATATGAAAACAGATGACGACATCTTGACACCCATCAATTTACCCTTCAAAAACCAATAAAAACAAAAGAAGGGAAAGCAAACAACCCTCATGGAGACCTCTTGAACTTTCGAAACAACTAGTAGGAAAACCATTAACAAAAACAACAAATTGTGCCAAGGATATGCAAGCCATAATCCAACTAGTCACAAAGATGAGTAATCCAATCTGGAGAAGAATTAGCATCAAGAAATCACATTTAATTTAATCATAAGCCTTCACAAGATCCATTTTCAGAATAATTGCATCCATATTCTTTGTTTTAATAGAATGAATAACTTCTTATATGACACCAACAACATCCAAAATCTATCTAGTTGCTTTAAGTGATACATTAAAATGGATAAATTACAATATGATACGATTAAAATATATATATTTTTAATGAATAAAAAAGATTTTGATTGTTTGGAATATAAGAAGAAAAAAATCCACAAAATAAATTTGTTATAAAATTATTATGAACAAGTTATTTTATATTATTTTGATTTTAGTAAATTTGCATAGATATATTTAAAGAATATTATAACTTAAAATGATTATACAAAATTTATTTTATATTATTTTAATTTTAATAACATTTTATAAATATATTTAAAAATTATTTTAAATTTTTAAATATAATAAAAAATTCAGTATACCTAGATTTTTGTAATAAAATTAAAATGTTTACCATAAAAAAATGAATAAAATTCCAAAGACAAAAATTAATTCAAAAGATATGTGTTCACTCGTGTAAAAGTTTATTAACAAAAAAATATTTATAAATTTAAAATTATCTTCAAAAGTTAAATGGTTTACATATAATTTAATATAGATCTAATTTATACCTTGGATTTACTTTTTAAAGTGCAACAAGCTAAAAACTTTATAGTTAGACTTGCATTTATTTTTAAATGGCAACAACATAAAAACCATTAGCATTAAAGTCATAAATGAAAAGTGTGAATACGATTATTAAATTTTTTGTTCCATTGGTCTACATCAACTACATCAACTAAATGGATCAACATCAACTTTAGAGTCATCACGTCCTCACATATACCTTTTGGAGTAAGCTAGCTATGGAGCAATCCTCCCTCATCGGACGAAGGAGGAGCAAAGTTAACGTTGACTTTGCTCCTCCTCCGTCCGATGGAGGGAGGATTGCTCCATAGCTAGCTCACTCCATAAAGGCCGAGTCGATCAATCTTATCTTCTACTAGAGAATGAAAGAAACGCATTAATCAATTCTTAAGAATTAATGAGACGAACACATCTTTTATTTCATGATTATTGTTTAAATTGAAATTAGGATTAATTTAAATATTATATGAGTTGAGCTGAATAATAAGCTGAATATTAGTACGTTAATTTTTTTTTGTTTATTTAAGAAGGAATATTGATGTTAAACAAGTTGTTAAACCATTTTTAAAATTTATTAAAATGTTATGTATATATCTATATTATGTATTTTTAAAATGTTTTGTTTATATCTATATTATATATATCAAAACCAAATTTATATTTATATTATATTTACCTACTTAATATAAATTTTTATGTATTAATATCAATATTATTAATAAAAACTTAAATCAAATTTATTTTTATTTTATATTTATAAAATATTATTTAATATAACATAAATATAAATCCATTTGTATATTGATATGAACATTATTAATAAGAGCTCATACTGATATGTAACGTCCATTTGTATATTGATATGAACATTATTAACAAGAGCTCATACTGACATGTAACGTATTGATATGAACATTATAATAACTACTGACATGTAACGTATTGATATGAACATTATAATAACTAATAATTAAGTTGGATTTAGAAAAAATCTATATAGATTTAGGATAGAAATTAGCATTGATTGGTAAAAAAGATAATTAATTTTTAAAAAATATAATTTTAAAATATTAGTTATGAAATGAGTATTTTATAAATTAATATAGATTTACCTTAAACTTAGATTTACTAAGTATTGAGAGAGATCTCAAATGTATTTTTTCTAAATTTTAAATTCAAGAAATTTGATAAGATCTCGATTTAAGTTTTAATTTTATAAGCATATAGATAAATTTGATACCTCTTACTCATAGATATGGGTTTAAGTTTTAATTTTTAATTTTTAATTTTATAAGTCAATTTAGATTTTTTTAATTACTTTTCATAAATTTTTATTTTATGAGCTGATATAATTCTTTTTAAATATTTTTTTATTTTACTTTTGGTAATCTTATCTTACATTACAACATATTCTCCATCTTAAGTTAAGACATCTCCTTCATACTGGGTTATAGAGCACCGCTCCTCTGGGTACAATTTAAAATGTTAGAACCTATATTTTTAAAAATATTGTAATTTAGGAGTATCTTAAACCATACTAGTTTTGATTTTGAATGAGTAATTTAAATAATTAATTTGTTATTCATTTAAATAAAAATAACATTTTAGAATTTAATTAGGAAGAATAAGATGGATGATGGGTTTATTACTTTATACATTATAACTTGTTTTAATATTTTTAGAATGTTCTTAATAGATATATATAATTGAGGTTTTTTCGGGTATTTCTTGTTTTTGGGGTAGCGGGACCCGTCAAAAGTATGTCGAGTGGGTACTCGTTGGATGCGGAATTGAATTCCGCATCCAACGAGCTCTCCTGATCGAAATTTGAGTAAAAACACTGGGGGATATGTTGAAAATACGAACAAAAAAGTAGTTTTTTCTTCTCTTCCTCCAAAATTAATAAATATTATTTTATTATTTTAACTATTATTTTATTAATTTTTCTTAGGAGGCCCATTTTGAGTCGAAATTTCCTCTAATGAAAGAGTGAATTATAGCAGGAAGTTCTAGATCATGTGTCGCATAATTATTCTCATGATGTTTTAGTTTTCTGGATTCATAAGCTACAACATAATTGTATTGTAGTAAAACTCCACCTAACCCTTCATTGCAAGCATTTGTACATATGATGAAATCCTTGAATGGATCAGCAATTTTTAAGATCAGGGTGGTGGTTAATAGGTGTTTTAATTTGTTAAAACTTTCCTCGCACTTTTTAGTCCACATAAACTTTTTTCCTTTCTTCTGTAAGGAATTTATGGGGTAGATAATCTTTAAAAGGCCTTCTGTGAACTTCCTATAGTATCCAGTGATTCCCATAAATGATCTAATTTCAGATACATTTTTAGGAATCGACCATTCCATGATAGCTTTTACCTTATCTGGGTCGAATGAGATTCCATCCTTGGACACTACCTATCTGGGGTACTGAATCTCGTCTTTGAAAAAATCACGCTTAATGAACTTTGCTTAAAGCTGTTGTTCTCCTAATACTTGCAGAACTATTTTAAGATTTTCTTCATGTTCTTTTTCATTCTTAGAGTAGATTAATATGTCGTCAATGAAGACAACCACAAATTTATCCAGATATTTACTTAAGATGGTGTTCATTAAACACATGAACAGAGTAGGTGCATTTGTCAACCCAAAGGGAATTACAACAAACTCTTAGTGACCGTAACGGGTCCTAAATGTTGTTTTAAAAGTATCTTCATCCTTTATTCACACATGATGATAACTTGACCTTAAATCTATCTTTGAAAAGAAAGTTTCTCTGTGGAACCGATCAAACAGATCATTTATCCACGGAAGGGGATATCAATTTTTAATAGCCATTTTATTTAGTTGCTTCTAATCTATACATAATCTCAGTGTACCGTCTTTCTTTTTCACAAACAAGATCGTTTCTTCCCAAGGAGACACACTTGGTCGAATGTAATTTTTATCAATAAGTTCTTGTAATTGTGATCTTAGTTCTGTGAGTTCGATTATGTTCATTCGATATGGAGCCTTTGATGCTTGTACCGCTTAAGGTATGAGATCATTTGTGAAGTCTATATCCCTTTTTGGAGGGAGTCCAAGGACTTCTTCTAGAAATATATCTTCGAACTCCTTTAAAATAGGTATGTCTTCTAGTTTAGGATTCATATAATTTTCTTTATCATTCATTATATATAATGCGAATGCTTTACATCATTTTCTTACTGATCTCTTCATTTACAGAGCAGATATTTCTCTGATGTTACCTTCCTAGGAATTCCTTTCACTTTTATATTATTTCCATTATTATAAGTACATGTAAATGTTTATCAAAAAAGTTTAGCAAAACTTTATGCTCTTCCAACCATTCCATTCCTATCAATAGATCATAAGATCCTAAAGGTAATATATTTTCATTCACACGTGTAAGGAAATCATTCAACATTATCTTACAATTTCCAACAATACTAGTAATCTTTCTTTTTGTACTTGTGGCTAACTGTACTAGCCACGACTTATTAAACTTTTCAGTTACCAAATTGTATAAATCAAATACTCTAAGTGGAATATATATAACTCAGGCTTGCACCTGGATCAATTAAGATAGATATAGGTCAATTGTTTATCATACCTTCGATTTCGACCATGGAAGTCTGGTGGTCTGCTTGTCGATTTTCCAGTGGAGTGTAGATTCTCGGCATGCTTCTGCCATATCCCCAACTATAACTACTTCCTGGATAGAATGGACATTAAAATTATGCTTCCTTGCTGGACAATCTTTAAATTAGTGTTGCTCCCCACACTCCCAACATTTTAAGGGTTCTTTTTGTGTTGGGTTTTTATTAGGAACAATTGAGGGTACTGTAGAATATTGAGGTTTAAAACATTTGTAATTATTACCCAGATACCCTCTATGATTATTTCCCATGTTTTTATGGAACTTATTTTGTTTTCTCTTAGAATCAAAATTATTTGGCCTTTGAGTTTTCCAAGTTCGTATACTTTCTATTTTATTCTTTTTTTGGTCATAACAGAAGTTCGCCTCCCTCATCACTTCCTCTAGTGTCTTTAGATTGTCATACTCAATTCATTCTTTAAACATGAGGGGAAGGCAACTAAGGAACCGTTGTATCTTGGGCTTCTCATCAATTATATAGGGGACATAGTGAAGTAAGCTTAAGAACTTACTATAGATTTCTTTCATTGTCATGGCCCCTAACCTTAGTTCATAAAAATCCTTGGCTTTTTCTTCACAATAATGTTTAAATAAATATTTTCTTTTAAACAACTTATTAAAAGTTTTCCATGTTACATACCTTTCTTTTATATCCTTAACTTTCTTTATGTCTTTCCACCAAATATCTACCTTTCCGGTCAAATTATAAATGGCCATTTTTGCTTTCAACTAATTTGATTAATTATAAATTTGGAAGTACTTTTTCATACTGGATAGCTAGGCCTCTGCCTCCTCGCCCTTCTCAATTTCCCCATTAAAAATGGGTGGTTTAATTTGTTTGAACTCCCCAGAGATTTCTTCATAGGGTATGTACTTTTTATTCCTTTTATTTTCGTCATAGCTTTCGCTTGACTATTGAGTTTTTCTATGGTGTTTAACTGACTCTTCACATGAAGTGTCAAAGTTATGGATAGAAAATTCTAACTTGTTACCATTACGTTTATTGTATGGGGCAGTTTTAGGCAATTCCTATTCAAAATCCTTCCTTTTATCTTTTTCTTCATTATGGATTTTTTCTAACAAGATAGTGTTTAGTTCTTCTTGAGCCTTCAAAATTCGCTCATTATCTTTCTTAACCTTTCTTAATTCAGATTTTAGTTCATTCACAGTCCTTTTAGTTCAAATTTACTGTCCCGAATTTTGTTTAGATCTACCCAAAACTCTGCATCCCTTAAATCTCCCTTTTCATTTAAAGGTTGGCCTAGGTGATGTTGAGTCTTCTGGAGAGATTCCCACCTCTGCCATATTTTTTGCCAAAAATAAATTGTACTTATCTTTGTTGGGTGTAAGAGAATTTTTAAGACAAAATAAACATGAGTTAGCTTGTTGTTTTCTATAGTAGTTTTGTGTTGATCCTATTCATGCCTAGTGCTGAAACCATGCTATGATACCATATGTAACATACCTCTAACTTTAAATAAAAATAAATCTATAACCATATATTTGCAAACAATTTAAATAAAAACCTATCTATTATGAGGCATTACAAACCAAAATAGAGAGCTTAAAACATAACCCTAGTCATATGAAATGTTCATCATCTCCTTAAAAACACATAGAAACCCTTTTCCCAATAGAATAGTTTTCCAAACCATAAACTCAAAAATCTAAGTTACTTTTCTTTTTCAAGAACCATTCCACATTTTCAATTTCGTGTTCCGCCTTCTGCTGCGAAACTCAGAAGTTGGAAAATCCATGAAACAATCACTTGGTCTTCTGGCTTTCTGCCTTCTGCCTTCTACTACGGAACCCGAGAATCAGAACTCAACAAAACAACAAATTTGTCTTTTGTCTTTCCACCCTCCAACTTCCACCTTTCTACCTTCCGCTGCAAACCTCGGAAGTCAAAAAATCCATGAAACAATCACTTGGTCTTCTAAATTTCTGCCTTACGACTTACACCTTCTGCCTTCCTCTGCGAAATCTAGAAATCAGAAACTCAACGTATCGATCCCTTCATTTGACCACTTTCCTCTTTCCACGTTCTATATCGTTTATCCTTGTGGTGTCAACCTTGACCATCAATCTTGATTTGATGCAGAGATCGTACTTCAAAAACTTTTCATCCCATAAATCTTGATTTCACATTTTGCATTTCACGTTCCGCATTCCCAAAATGATTTCTGCACCATTGATCTTTGCGGAATCAACCTTGACTGTCGATATTGATCTGATGTGGAAATTGGAAATTGAAACTCAACATTCTTCCTTGTCCTTCTTTTTTCCTACTTTCTGCCTTCCATAGCTTCTATAAACCGTTGATCTCTTTTGTGGATTTAATATTGGCCACTGATCTGATTTCTTTTATGGATTCATAATGAAACCTTTGCGACTATCATCAGTCGTTGATATTTCCTGCGGATGGAATCTCAGTCGTTGATATTCTCCTTTGTATATTCCACAATGAAACCTCCATGACTAAGATCATCTATTGATCTTCTTGTGGATACAATCTTGATTGTTGATCTTCTAAAATTGTGGATCAATGTTTAACTCACTCAGGAAAACTCAAGCCTGTAACAAATTCATTTGGATAAAAATTATGGGGCCTACTCACTGCTGTTAAACAACTTGCTAGTTGAATCAGTGAACTGGCTTATTGACCGTTTGATCAACGTCCCCACCAAATCAATAGTGGACTCCCATAACTGTGAATTGCATTCCATAAAAATTCTGTGCACATCAAAAGTTCTTCAAAACTTGCAACGTCTCCCTGTGAAATCCCTGTGGACCATCGATCTATTTTATGATCAATCTTGAGCGTATATCTCGATCTTAATACCCAGTGATCAACTTTTGATTTCACATCCTGACCCCTCCTTTACCTTCCTTACTCTTTCTCCTATGAAATGTCCTTATCACTGTTAATATTCACCAAGATCATTCTCCACCATGCGATGAAAGGAAATTTGTTTAGGTTTAACTCAGGTGTTGCTTCTAAGTGCGAAATCTCTTTTCAACCATTGATCTAATTTCTCTTATCAATAAATGTTTACCTATGGATTCAACAGGTTTCTGGTTGATTTGGGGGTTAAAATCACTGTAAGTTCATTAGATCTAGAAACTACCTTTGTGCTTCTAGCCATACCTTGATTCCGTCAACTGAACATGATTTGGTAACATTTAACCAACTACACTAAGTTACTTAAGAGAATCGCAGGTTTTGAATATGGTTCCTCTATGTAAAACAATTTTCAACCACAATATTGGATAACTATGATCTAAGCTATAAACAACCATTATAATTTCAACCTAGAATTTGAAAGAACAGTTAAGGAAGAATTACTGAGATTGACAAAATCTGGAAAAACATAGTATGATATCTGATTAGTTACAACAACAGAGGATTCAATTCATTAGACACATACACCTCACTTCTAACTCATTCAAAAACTGATTCTAAAACCATTAGCATATTTACCATGTTCAGAACTAGGTAATTTTACTTGGAATAAAACATTAATCATTATAGTAATAACATTATACAGATCTAAAATACTTCAAAGAAACAGGGATATTTATTCTACATAAATGCATAAACAATACTGTCTGGAAATATAACTGTAATTTACATTTCACATATACATCCTACTACTACATCTAAATCATTCATAAGAAACTGAGTAGGAACCTGGAACCAAATTTGGGAAAACAAAAGTGGAGAAGCCGTTCCTCCCAACCAACTCCTAGAGCAACCAAATTACTTGCTCCAGAACCCCCGAGCATGTTCGTTGAACCACAAATGCAAAATATCTCAATCTGCCATCTCTTGCATTATACAAATGTCCCCGTCCAATTCTAGCCTCCCGCTACTCATGGACATACTATTAAACAGTATTTTTCCTAGGACTTGGTCATTTATGAGCCTCCCGGTCTTTAGCAACTCAACTAGGAGTGCAGACCTGATTTTGGGGGATGATGCCTCCTAAATCTTGAGTTCTCACTTAATGGTCTTTTCCACTTGTCATTTTCCTCTTGTGGGACATCAAACACTCTTTCAACAGCTATATCCACTTTTGTTCCCCTTCAGTATATTTTATTAAATAGGGAATGTTTTATTCTTGACCTTCCTGACAAAGAACAATAAAATAATAATCTAAGTATTTTCCAGCAGAATTAAAAATTTTCAATTTAGGGGGTATTACACTATTTCAGGCCATACAATGATTTCTTGAGCTTACAAACTAATCTAGCTTTATGATATTGTACAAAAACTTCTCGTTGTTCCATACAAATCCCCTCATTTAAATCTACATGTAAGCAATTTGTTTTAACATCTAGTTACTCTAACTCCAAATCAAGTAATGCAACTAATGCTAACGCAATACAAATAGATACAAGCTAGGAAATTGGTGAAAATATATCAACATAGTCTATACCTTCCATCTGAGAGTACCCTTTTGCAACTAATCCAACTTTGTATCTTTCAACCTTACCATTAACTTCCTTACTCAATTTGAAGAGCCACTTCCATCCAACAGTTTTTCTATCTTTGAGGAGTTCAACCAATTCCCATGTCTTATGTTTCTCTAGAGAATCCATTTCCTCTTTCATTTCCACCTTCCACTTAGCATTGTAAACAAAATCAATGGCCTCCCTAAAAACAAGAAGGTTCTCCATCATCAGTAAATAAAACAAATGAAACAAAATCAGTAAACCTTTTAGGAGGATTACTCTCCCTTAATGATATTCTTTGTGTAGGATGTGGGGTTTCTACATTTTCTTGAATTTCTTCATCTTCTATGACTTCTCTCTGATGAGAAACTTCTTCTTGTTTCTTTGAGTCATGAGAAGATTGGTTTTCCAACTGAATTAGTTGTTTTGACATTACTTGTTCCTGTTCCACATCAACTCTTACATTTTCATATTTAATCAGAGAATATTCATAAAAAAATACATTTATTCTAATGACAATTTTGTGGGAAGTAGAATCCCACAATCTATATCCTTTTGTTACATCATCATACCCAACAAAAATGCTCTTCTTTGATCATTGTCTAACTTAGAACTTTGATTTTTAGGAGTAAGTGCATAAGCTTCACAACCAAGTATTTTCAAATTCGAATAATCACAAGGACAACTAGTCCATACCTCTTCCAGAATTTCACAATCTATTTCCATTGATGGGTGATCGATTTATTAGATAACAAATAATAGAAACTACTTATTCCCACAACTCTTCCCCCAAATTAGCATTACTGAGAATGCTCCTTGCTCTTTCTAGAAGAGTCGTGCATGTGTTCTAGAACGCCATTTTGCTGTGGAGTGTATACATTTGTTTTGTTTCCTATGATCCCTTCATCTTTGCACTATTTTTCAAACTCTAAAGAGGTAAATTCACCTCCATTATTCGTTTTAAGCACTCCATTGACCTTCCAGTTCTTTTTTCCACCATAACTCTATAAACATGTTAATTTAACACATCAACTTTTATTTTTACGACATAGACCCAAACCTTTCTAAAAAAATCATCTACAAATAATACATAATATTTTTATCCCCCATAGGAAATGGTAGGAGACAGACCCCACAAATCATAATGAATGTAGTTAGGAACACATTTACTAACATGACTACCTACTTTTATTTTTTTTCTACAGTGCTTTCCGAATATACAATGTTTACAAAAAAATCAAATTCATAGTTTTCAAATTTGGGAGATATTTACGATTCATTAATATCTGAAGTCCTTTTTCACTCATATGACCAAGACATTGATGCCATGATTGAGTGGATCCTAACTTTTCTTCAGATACTAACACAGTACAATAAACTCAAGTTCTGGCAACTAGTTTGTAAAAGTTACTTGTTCTCTATGCCTTCATGACCACTAAAGCACTCTTTGAAACTTTTAGAGTTCCACTTAAACCTATAAACTTACGTCCAAAATAATACAACAATCCCAAAGAAATTAATTTTTTCTTTAACTTGGGTACATGTCTAACATCTGTAATTGTTCTTATAACTCCATCAAATATTTTAATTTTAACATTTCTAACCCCAACAGTCTTACATGATTTATTGTCTCGTAAAAGAACTATTCCATCATTAACTCTTTGATAGGAAGCAAACCAATATTTATGAGGACAAATATGGTGCAAAGCACTAGAATCTAACACAACAGGATTTGAACCCGAAATCCGACGTCATCCGAAATTTCGTAAGGATGTGTCAGACAACAATCATTGAGAAGAACAACGATCAGGAAAGTTTAATAGCATTGTCGAATATCAGACACATAAGGCCTTGGTTTTTTGATGCAGTAGAGTGTCGAATATCCAACCCAGGAGTGTTGAATATCCAATGATATAGTGTCGGATATCAGAAGGTAGGTCGACTTGGGAGTGTCCAATATCCGACCTGGGAGTGTCGGTTTTTCGACACAATAGTGTCAGATATCTGACAGTGTGTCATAGGTTTTTTTTTTAAATGTTAGATTTGAAAGATTTGAAATTGTTGGTCCCATATTTTTAATGGTAACTATGTTCAAGGTGTCAAATATCCGATGTCGGGCCATTATAAATATAATTTTTTTTAAGCATTTCGACATATTCGTTGTAGAAGCGATGGACGATTTGCGAAATTATTTGTTCCTCAATGGACGATTTGCAAAAATTATTTGTTCCTCGACGGATGTTTTCAGGAATTGTTTTATTCTTCAATGGGTGGTTGTGGGAATTTTTTTTTCTTCGACAGACAGTTTGCCAGGATTTTTTTATTCTTCGACTTCTCTTCGTTTGACAAAATTTTCATGCGTGGAACTTGATTTTTTAAGACAACCAGTTATATTCATTCATGAAGTTTGTGACAAAATGTCAAATAGAAATATTCCAGATCCAAATGAATACAACCGACAATTGCTTGCTAGACTATGGAATGCAACGAAACGAAGGGGTGATGGCAAATGTTATTGTCCATGTACTCAAAGTAGAGGATTTAAGAGGAGAAGAATATTGATCTTAATAGCCACAAAACATTGCAGGGAACATGGACACACTGAGGGGGGGAATGAATATCGTCCATTTGTAGGTTTAGCATATAAAGTTTATTATATTCTTTGTTTTGGTAATTGTATGTATTATTTTTATTTTTCATATATTAATGTATATCTATTGATGTTTCCATGTATTTATATTAAAGGAAAGACACCCTACAACATATCGTCTAGAGGAAGTGCTTTCAGAACAAGTCCGGGATCCGGATCATGGAGCGTGTATGTTTAATGCAGAACAAGTGAATGATCATACTGATAATGTAATTGAATATGATGGTACAAATACATTGATCCATGATTCATTTAATTTTATAAGGGATGATGATGATGACATTGATAATGAAAATGATGATGACTTTGATGATGTTCACGATATACCTCTTCTTGATAAGGCATATGAACCCCTTTATGAAGGCTCCAAAACAAATCTTCTCTTTGTTGTATTGTTGATAATGAACTTGAAGGTTATGAATGGTCTTTCAAACATTGCAATCACATGGATGCTAAGGTATTTAAAATAATACATCACATATATAGCATCGTGATAAAGTTTATCTGTATTCCTCTAATAATTGTATTCTTAACTCATTATTGATCATCGTACAGATGAAGCGTGTTTCGTTAATATTTTTATTTATTACATTAACTATTTTTTTATTTTTTTGTAGCTAGATAGCTGATGGTGTTAATCCATTTGCATAGATGGTGTTAATCCATTTACACGGTGTGGCCTATTTTTGTTATCAACAATAACATTCTTCCATGGTTGTCAATAAAGAGGGAGCACATAATGTTGTCGATGATTATTCTAGGTTTTTTTTGTCTTCAACTATTTTATTTATAATGTAGTTGTGGAATCTCATCTATCATATTATGTTTCCTAATTTGATATATATATATATATATATATATATATATATTATTTTACTCTTGTGCATGGTTTATATATCTTAATGGTTCTCATAATGATATATTTTATATGTACTTCAAATCAATCAAGCAAGTTCCAAGTCAAAGATATGAATGTATACAACGAACCTCTTATAGATGAGATATTGAAGTTATGGAATGGGATCACTATGTATGACGTATCTAGACCAATACGACAAAGGAAATTTCAATTCCATGCAATGGTTGTATGGACAATACACGATGCCCCTGGGTTAACTTCATTTTGTGGTTTGTAATTTTAAGTTCCACTTTAATTGAATTTAATTATATGGAGTAGTTAGAATAGTTTATATATGAATATATTTGACATGTATATTCCATATCTAAATATTGTAGGTCTTCAGAAAAAGGGTAAATTTGTATGTCCAGTTTGTGGTGCTAAGATAAAATCTCGTCATTCAAAAAGCTTAAGAAACGAGGTGTTTGATGAGTATAGGCATTTCCTCTCTAAGAATCATAGGTATAGAACAACTGAAAAAAAATATTTTCAATGGGAAGCAGGAGACTACATTAAAACCATGGAGAATGACACCTCACCTTTGGAAGATGCAATACAATAGAAATCATCATCATGGTACATATGGATCATCGTATATGAATTGTTATCTATTTTAATTTTTATTGTGAGTTGTTTACTATAGTGGCCATATTTGATTTATGATGTAATTTATTTATAAACTAATATTCATGATGTCCATCACGATCATTAAGGCATTAATGGGCTTCCATGAGGAATGAAAAGTTATCCTATTCAATTTAGCAGGTTTCCCTACTATGAGCACCTACAAATTGCTAATTTGTTTGATACAATGCAT
>LPNX010730593.1:208311-225433 GCA_001517045.1 Pseudotsuga menziesii | reverse complement strand
TATTACTACGTATTTTTTTTCTTGTTCGTATACTCTTTGTTTAATAAATGGCGCGGTTTGTATATTGATACAGTATGTTATACCTCTCTCTCTCTCTCCCAGACAACTTCGACAACAATGTGAAACAAGTTATATATAATCTTGGTAAATACATGAGGTAACTAGATATTACTTGCATGTGCTTAGTGTTTCTTTAATTCTCCATATAATTTTTTATTTTTTTTGTGCACTATTTCATCATATGTAATTTAATGTTTTTTTGTTAAATATCATTATTGGTTTGCATCACTTGTAGATGGTTGACATCTAAGGAAATCTATAAAGAAGATATAAAGTATTGGAGGAGATAAATTCCTCATCTCATGTGTGAAATGCAGAAGCATCTACCATCGGCATTTTTCAATGCACGGGAACACTACCTCATACACCAAGTTGAGGAGATTGATTTGTGTGGACCTGTGCACTCTAGGTCCATGTGGATGGTTGAGAGGCACTTGAAATTTATGAAGGGTTTGGTGAGACAATGAGAACATGCTGAGGGTTCTATGATGGAAGGATATATGGTATACCAAAACATGTTGTATGTTAGTGAATATCTTCCTATTTTAGCGTCAAAGCTCAATTTACGTCGCATTTGTGATCCTGAGTCCAATAACAAATTTGAAGGGGAGCAACTGAAGGGGAAAGGTATATTGAGGAAGTTGAAAGATAATTATTAGCTAGTGGATGTTGATTATATCATTCATATTCTAATTATATTTTCTAGTTATAATTGCTTCAATTAAGAGAATATACTTTTTTCAGGAGATTTGCACCTTTGTTTCATTTTTAATGGTTATTGTCATCAAATAGTTGGTCAAGAATGGGATGCAATTCATTTATACATTACAAACAATCTTGACTAGATGAAGGTATGGATTGAACGATGCGAACAATCAGGTCATGGAATATCATGGGAAGGTGTGGCTTCAAAGCAACACAACGCAATGGAGATAGAAATCTAACAAAAAGGGAAATCGATTGGGCATATGGTGTAAAATATGAAAAGTCAAGCATATAATTAATCAATCCCTCTAAATATTTTATTTTGCAAATTACATTTTGATGTGCATGTTGTTCTTTTCCATGTATTGCTACATAAGGACTAGATGGTTGTGTAATCTTTTTCATGTATTGTTTATTGCAAATAAAACACCATAAGGCTATGGTCTACAATGGAGGTAGGTATTGGATAAAAAAATTGGATGAAACAAAGAAAACATCAAATTATGGGATATCTGTTGTCTTTGAGGTTACCAATGTTTCATCTAAAAGTGACAAACATCCAAAAGTCTCAGAAAATCGATACTATGGGTATTTGTAAGATATTATACAGTGTGAATTTAAATCCTTTAAGGTAGTTCTATTCATTGTCAAATGGTACAGGTTACGATTGAATCAACGTGATCCCGATAGAACTATTATTGAACATGATAATGGATTTACCATGGTAAAAACAAGGTTGTTTGAGCCAAGAATGGAGCCCTATGTTCTTCCAAGCCAATGTGAATAGGTAATTTTACTCAGAGGTTCCAGGTAAAGCAGGCTGGTCAGTTTTGTGAGACACGATCCAAGGAGAAGGCCGGTAAAGTATAACCTAGATGATGCTAATGAAGAGGGTTCTCTGGAAGAAGGATACGATGATGAAGAGCATAATAAACATGATTTAGGTGATGATGATGATCCAACAGAAGATGTACTCCAAGAAACAGTTGAATCAAATGATGTAGCACACAATTCCGATGAAAATTATACCAATGATGACACGATGAGCGTAACTGATGATGATGATGATGATGATATGGCCAACCCTTACAATGTGGACTCTGGATCTGATGATACAAATGATGAGTTGGATGAAGAAGATGATGAAATATAATTAATGAAAGGTAAATATTTAATTAGACCTATTCTTTTATCTTTCTTTTTTTAAAGAGTCACTAACATCATCACCATCACCATCGTCATCATGTTGACCATTATCATCATCATCATCATCATCATTGTGGATGATCATCGTCATCATCATCATCATCCTCATCATCATCAACAACATTATCATCATCATCATCATCATAATCATCATCATCATAATCACCCTCATCAAATTCTTCATCATCATCATCGTTGTCATCGTCGTCTTCATCATCATGACCATCATCATCATTGTCATCCTCATCATCATGTGGATAATCGTCATCATCATCATCATCATCATCATCTTCATCTTCATCATATATAATCATCATCATAATCATAATCACCCTCATCAAATTTTTCATCACCATCGTCGTCGTCATCATCGTCTTCATCATCATGACCATCATCATCATCCTCATCCTCATCAACATAATCATCACCATCATCATCATATTCATCATTGTCATCATCATCATCTTCTTCTTCTTCTTCTTCATCATCACCATCATCGTCATTAAAATTATCAACATCATCATTAAAACTATTTTTAAAAATAAAAATAAACCTAGATCATATCATTGTCATCGTCAGCTGTATCATCGTCGTCATCATCATCATCATCATTGTGGATCATCATCATCATATGGATCATCATCGTCATCGTCCTCATCATCATCATCAACATCATCATTATCATTATTGTTGTTGTCGTCATCGTCATCTTCATCATCATCACCATCATCATCATCATCATCATCATCAACATCAACATCATCATCATCATCATCATCATCATCATCATCATCATGTGGATCATCATTGTCATCATAATCACCCTCTTCAAATTATTCATCATCATCGTCATCGTCATCGTCATCTTCATCATCATCATCATCATCCTCAACAACATAATCATCACCATCATCATCATCTTCATCATAATCGATGAAGATGACATTGTTATCCTCATCATCATTGTCATCATCATCATCATTTTCATCGTCATCATCAAAATCATAATTATTATCATCATTGTCATCGTCATCATCATCATCATCATCATCATCATCTTCATCATCGTCATCGTCATCATCATCATCATCGCCACCATCATCATGAAAATTATCAACACCAATATCAACATCATCATTAAAACTATTTTAAAATTAAAAATAAACCTAGATCAAATTAATTACTTCATATCATCGTCATCATCGTCATCATCATCATCATCATTGTTGATCATCATCATGTGGATCATCATCCTCATCATCATCATCATCATCATCATCATCTCCATCATATATAATCATCATCATCATCATAATCATCATCATCATAATCACCCTCATCAAATTATTCATCATCGTCATCGTCATCATCGTCTTCATCGTCATGGCCATCATCATCATCGTCATCAAAATCATAATTATCATCATCGTCGTCGTCATTGTCATCATCATCATCATCATCATCTTCATGATTGTCGTCATCATCATCGCCATCATCATCATTAAAATTATCAACATCATCATTAAAACTATTTTTAAAATTAAAAATAAACCTAGATCAAATTAATTACTTCATATCATTATCATCGTCATCTGTATCATCGTCATCATCTTCATCATCATCGTCATCATCGTCAACGATGAAATACATTGAAAGGTAAATATTTAATTAGACCTATTCTTTTATCTTATTTCTTTTTAAAAAGAGTTACTAACATCATCGTCATCATCATCATCGTCATGTGGATCATCGTCGTCATCATCTTCACCATCCTCATCATCATCATTAACATCATCATATTCATCATATATAATCATCATCATCATCATAATCATAATCATCATCATCATCATCATCATCATCATCATCACCCTCATCATCATCTTCATCATCATAGTCGTCATCATCATTGTCTTCATCATCATGACCATCATCATCATCGTCATCCTCATCAACATAATCATCACCATCATCATCATCTTCATCATAATCGATGAAGATGACATCATTATCCTCATGATCATTGTCATCATCATCATTATTGTCATCAAAAATCATAATTATCATCATCATCATTGTCGTCGTCGTCGTCGTCGTCATCATCAGCATCTTCATCATCGTTGTCATCATCGTCGCCATCATCATCATCATCTTCATCGCCATCATCATCATTAACATCATCATCATAATCATTGTCTTCGTCTTCATCACTATCATCGTCATTAACATCATCATCTTCATCAACATCATCATTAAAACTATTTTTAAAATTAAAAATAAACCTAGATCAAATTAATTACTTCATATCATCATTGTCATCATCTGTATCATCATTGTCATCGTCATCATCATCGTCGTCTATATCATCATTGTCGTCATTGTCATCATCAACACCATCATTGAAATTATTTTTAAAATTAACAGTAAACCTAGATCAAATTAATTACTTCATATCATCTTCGTCATCGTCATCATCATGATCAGCATCATCGTCATTGTCATCATTGTCATAAACATCATAAGGGTTTCTCATCATCATCATCGGCATCAACATCATCATCATCAACTTCATCTTCATCAACATCATCATCATCATCATCAACATCATCATCATCCATCAACATCATCATCATCCATCATCATCGTCGTCGTCGTCGTCGTCGTCATCATCAGCAACATCATCGTCGCCATCGACAACATCATCATCATCATCAAGATCGTTAGCATTTTCATCATTTCATATGATATCAGGATGGGCATCACCATCATCATCATTATATTCATCTTCATCATCATCATCATCTTCATCCTCCTCCTCCTCCTCCTCCTCCTCCTCATCATCATCATCATCATCATCATCATCAGCATCATGGATAACATCATGATCATCATTGACATCATCATCATCAGTGACATCCTCATACTCATCATCATAGATTCACTACACACATAAAGACTCACATAGATACAGCCTCCCTCTCTGTTTACCTAGTGTGTCTAATATGAATGTGTGATCAAGGATAGGAATATGGAAAAGAGGTTAACACAGATACGTTAGACGCGAAGGAACATGTACATTGAGTGTCATGAGATGGATTAAATATTTTGTTTATACATAACAATGTTGTATAGAAGCCTTAATGAAAGGTTTAAACTAGTGTACAACTTCTTTATGTATATGGTGCAAAAGTATTTCAACCAAGAAGATATTATGAACATGTTGAAGAAGGTCATTTCTAGTGGAAGTGGAGTGGCCACTTCGATGAGAATTAAGAAAAAGGAGATAATGACAACTATAATGAAAAGATGTTAGAGATTTTTTTGTTGGGACATTGAATAGTACTTAGAGAAAATAAATGAAGGTTCGTATGAGACTAATCCCTAACCTAAAACACTTAACCCTTTTAAAACATAATACATATAAAACCTGTTCCCAAACCCCTATAAACCCTGTTCCCAAACATCTATAAACCCTATCTCTTATCATCACCAACAATTATCATAGTTAACCCTTTATCCATATGACTCTTAACCACTACAAAGTCTATGCATATAATGTCAAACACCTAATATTTATATCTCTTTATACTTATCAAAATTAAATATTTTCAAATTAAATCTTGCTTGTAATCTTATATTAAAATTATCTTTTAGTATTAGTATATATATATATAATTTTAAATACATATATAAATAAATAAAATAAAACATAAAACAATAAAAAAAACTGCCTGTCATGTGCTATTTTCATTTCAGCTTCACGAGAAAGCTTCTTCCTCTATGCATCTCGTCGAGTGCCTATCGAGATCGTTCAGTGATCAGTGATGTTCTAAGCAACTTGGCCGTAGAATAATATCAGTGGGAGCAACGATTTGGACCCACGAAAACTAAGGAGAGTGGATTGTGGTTTTGTAGCAGACAAGGAGGCAAATTGCCAGTCGAGACAATGCATCCCAAAATTGTCAGTACCGTGCCCTAATTCATTTCTATTTTAAAAATTTTAAGATAGTTCTGCAAATCTCCAGGGTTTCATTACCAATATAGGAAAGGTGGAGGCTATTAGAGTAGGTTACCCTCATTCAGCACCCACAAAAATAGTGTTAATAGGGGTAAAAAAAGAGTTTAATTTGACCCGCATTTGACCCATATTGGCTTATATGGATTCTGAAGTCTGGCCAGTCTTAGCGTTATAATTAGTGGATGAACCCACCACATTTTGGTTTGCATTCAAACCGGTTTGGTTGTTTTTATTTCAGTTATCTCAGCAACCGGTTCCCAAATAAGCTGTTAAGCCAACCCCACCGAAATGAGATGCTTAAGAGAGGTTTAGAGAAGGATTCGAGTTCCCCCATAGCCATGATAGATAGATTTTTTCTTCTCCCATGTATGCTAGGCCCAGTGGATAAGGATGAAAATCAGTCATTGCCCTGAGCAAGATTTCTAAGCCCTATTTTGTTATAAGCAAGGAAGCTCAATTGTTTTAAACCAGCTTCCTCAGTTTATGTAGAAGTTACAACAGTTAAACTACTTAAAGTGGGCTAAACATATTTCCCAATAGCTTCAATTAAAGCATCGATAAAGAGTTCCATACCCTATTGCAAAGCATATAATTGACCCAGCGAGCGGACCCATCATAAGTGGAGTCCAATAGATGAATGACAAAGGCTATTAGAGAAGGTTAACCTCATTCACCACCCACGAAAATAGAGGTAATAGGGGAAAAATAGGATGATAGGCACAAGCTGAAAAATATATATGCAGCTAAGTGTGAAATCGAGGAGAAGGAACACATACCCTAACCACTCAGGTTTTTACAAAAAACTTCAACTATAATTCAAGATCGTTATAAAAGCCCTAGGTTAGAAAGAAACTCGAACCTAACCCAGTATTTTCCAAATTGTAGCGACAACAAGGGTTTGCCAAAATTCTGCCAAATGTTATGGATTTCTTCTTTAAGGTTTTTTTGTTATAGAAACCTTATATTAGAAAGCAACTCGAACCTAACCTAGTAATTCCCAAATTGTAGTGACAACATATGTTGAATCAATTCCCTAGTGTCTTTCATCTTATCATGTTTAATAAACCCTTAGAATATGAAGTGTTTAATTTGAACCATTGGGTGAATCTTTCCAACAAATTCTACTTTAGGGACTAGGACTTTTGGTTTTAGATGAAGGGAATTTCCCACGCAATAAGGACACCAACATACTCCATGTTCTTTACCAAATACATAGGAGGAGACAGGTGTTATTGTCATGCACCCTTTTTCACAACCATTTTAAAGAGCTATTTAATATTTTGAGGTTGGTAAGGCCTAATATTTTAGATTTGAATCGTTTTCAAGCCTTCTTCAGCCGGTTAATCAGTAGAGTGGATGTTAGTTCTTGGATATCCTGTAGAGTGGATTCTTGGTTGCTCTATAGGTTCCAATTATTTAGGTTTCTCATTAAATAATTACTTGACATGTTGGCTTCTTGGAGTCATGTGTTATTTTTGGGTAGTTCCTTCCAGTCTTCAATTTGTTCCTTTCTTTCCTCTAATTTATGTCATATTGTATGCTTGATAATTGATATATTTACACATGTGTTGCGCTAGTGTCAACATGCCATGGTAGGGTTTTTTTTCTTGGGTGTCCTTCCCCTTTCGCTTGCATCTATCATTTATGAAGATGTGTTAATTCTTCTAGCATAGGGAAGTATTCCTATACATTCAAGATCCATTGAGAAATTTTCATATAATTTCATCAACTAATAGGGTCCGAGCCACATGTAATTTAGTTTCTCCACCTTGTCCTTTTTTGTTGTTGTATAGAAAGACTAGTTGTCTTTAATCAAACTCCTGTTTATTTAATGTTCTCACATTATATCTTCATTCTTACCTTTACCATGATTTGGTGGATCATTTACCATAACCTATATTCATCTAGTTTTTCTAGTTCCTCTAGCCTATACTTAATGTATTTATGTTTTGGCCATTGTTCCTTTACTACAATACATAGTGACAACTTACCAACTAATATTGTTTTCTTCCCATGACTCTATTCAAGGCCTTGATACCCACCCCACTGTGCAAAAAATATTTAATTTCTACATATCCAACTTGAATGCGAAAGATTTTCTTCAACAAATATTTGTTATGGTTGATGGAATTAATCATGACATATTAACTCAAGAATATTATGTTAGGGCCTAATTCCCTCAATTTGTTCCCCAACCATGATCCAAGACCCATCCCTAGTGTAGTAAACCACAAATTGGCACCCATATCCCATTCAGATAATCATGTCCCCCTATACAATACATGTTTATGATTTGATGGCTTGTTCTTGGTTCTTGGTACCTAAATTTTTCATGTAAATCCTAAGGGCCTTATTATCCACCCATCCCCATTATTAAGGACTTAAGAGCCATCCCTACTATCCAATGAATTACAGGAGAAACCACACACCACTTGGAAATCAAATATCCCCTTCAAAGGTCCTAAGTGATGGTTTAAATCCTTGATCATTATGAAATTGATTAGGATACCCCAAGATGTCCAAGAAAACCATTAGAATCTTCTGTGAAGTGTTGGGTTATGCACTATAGAGTAGCATTGAAGAGGTTAAAACATCCACTCTAGAGGATATCCAAGAACTGACATCATTATTTTTCCATTACTATAAAGGCGATGTACTAGAAGATTTGCCTAGACTTGTTGACTTCACCGTGAAGTTGAACGTAAATGATAAACAGAGAGGAGCACTAAGCAAGCTACAACACTTTGTAGGAAATCAAATGAGTAGAGATATAATGTCTGCAGCAGTCTGCATACATCCTTCACTTGAAGATCCTGTAGAGTGGATGCTTGGTTGCTCTAGTTCTTGGAGATCCAGTAGAGTGGATGCTTGGTTGCTCTATCGGTTGCTTGGAATTTATAATAAACTTGGCCCAATATCCTGATTCAACCATGAGGTGCTTAGTTCACTAGAAATTGGGTTAGGTAATACTTGGCCATTAATGGACAATCATGAATCTTATGGTTTATGCTTTGGGTCTTAAAGAAAGTACTAGGTATTTTTATGTCCTCCATTTTTTATTTGAACATTTTATGTCAATTTTCACCGTGTATGATTTTTGTTTTCCCCTTTACATTTAACACGATAAGATGACCTTTGTGGTTTAGATAGTTGCTTAGCTTTAGAATTATTCCCTGGTGTGAGTGATCTTTGATGTTTTCTTGCCCTTTTTCAATCCCCTTGGTTTCATCAAATCATTGAGGAAGGCATCATATAGTTAATTTAAGAGCCTTTTGATTTGTGCGGAATAGTCTTTTTTGGTTCTTTCTACTATGGGATTGCCTTAGGGTTGCCTTAGGGTTGAAAATTAGTATGGAAAATTAAGTTAGCATTTCCTTAGGGTTGAAAACTAATATGGGAAAACAAGCATCATCATGACAAGCTAAAATGAATAAATTAGCAAATATTACAGACTGATATAAATGTATTTAAAACATTCTTTTTATTCTCGAATGTGTCAAGCAACAGATCTGGAAATGTCCGCTCTTCACCACCATGGATTATATATATATATATATATATATATATATATATATATATATATATGATTCTTGTAGGTTACCACTGGGAAATATGCCTCTGAAGTACTGGGTTATAAACTACAAAGTAGCACTGAAGAGGTTAAAATATCCACTCTACAGGATCTCCAATAATTCAGCATCATTGTTTGTCCATTACTGTAAAGGCGATGTACTAGAAGATTTTCCTAGACTTGTTGATTTCACCGTGAAGTTGAATGTAAATGATAAACAGAGAGGATCACTAAGAAAGCTACAACACTTTGTAGGAAATCGAATGAGTAGAGATATAATGTCTGCAGCAGTCTGCATACATCCTTCACTTTAATGATGTTAGTTCTTGGAGATCCTGTAGAGTGGATGCTTGGTTTTTCTCTTAGTTGCTTCTTGGAATTTATAATAAACTTGGCCCAATATCCTGATTCGACCATGAGCTGATAGGGATCTTCCTCAAGTAAACATTGATTTTTGTGTGAATGAGAGGATATATAGAATTGCACCGTCGTCATTGCGTTGACGACATAAAGTTTGGATACGGTAGATGTACGGAATTGATGGATTATGTTGGACCCTGTTATAACTACAGTGACTAAATGCACCTGGTCCAATATACACAAAGTATGTGTAGATATGGGTTGTCAACGAATTATATACAATTGAAAGACAAAGCTC
The DNA here is from genome assembly GCA_001517045.1 of Pseudotsuga menziesii. Classification (NCBI taxonomy): domain Eukaryota; kingdom Viridiplantae; phylum Streptophyta; class Pinopsida; order Pinales; family Pinaceae; genus Pseudotsuga; species Pseudotsuga menziesii. The sequence goes on along the minus strand of LPNX010730593.1, from coordinate 215,215 downwards.
AAAATAAAGGAGCAATGTTATACATGGATGGAAGGCCAAAAACAAATGGTAATATTGCAGGGTTTATAAACAATACACAACCGGGGTCTACACTAAAGCAACCCAACTGCATATTCAAGTCGCGTGAAGGAAATCATGTCTTTGTATATGCAATTAAATCAATAACTACTGGCGAAGAACTGCTTATTAATTACAATTTAAACTGTGTAGATACAAACACGGTTAGTATGGTTGTGGTACAACAAACAATTTAACCAACCTTTTATTAATTATTTTAACATCTATAGGATTTTTCGTTAGCATATAATTGTAATTTTCTACTTTTCATGTTTCCTTAGGTAACTTTTAATATGTTTTTGATGCAGGGTTCTCTCAGGGGCACCTCCATCTCCGTAGATGTTTGTCGACCTGAGTCAAGGCAGTAGGTATACATCGATATTGCCAATGTAATAAATTTAGGATGGACATACATATATGTTGTTATGTATTTTCATTAGTATATTAGGTTAATTTATATAATATTATCTATTTTCCATGCAGAGTGTTGATTAAGGAAGCCAACTAGCTATTGATCAGGCGACTACAGCATCAAGGCAATAGCCAAACATAAATGTAATTCTCCATTTCAAACACTTTAAAATTGTAAACATGTATATTGTGATGCATAATGTTTATTTTGTGTGTATTCTTTCATTTTTACATTTGCGTTCATGATGGTAATGTTGTCTACCTTTTTTCTAGATTGACCAGGGAAATTCCCCAACTGTTAATCAGACGACTAGAGTATCGAGGAAACCAGTAAACCTAAATGTAATTCCACATTCTAAATACTTCAAAAATGTACACATATAAAACATATAGCATAGTGTTTATTTTTGTTCTGTCTTTGTTAGATTGTACATATTACATTCATTGTGATAATGTTCTCTACTTTTTTTGCAGGTGGTTGGTCGAGGTAAGTCCCCATTTGTTGATCAGACCACACCCTCTTCTAGGCGTCAGGTAATCCTAGATGTAATACTATGACTCTATCATGATAGACAATTTTTGTTAATATAATTGTTTGCGCACGCTATTGCTTCAAAGACTAAGCAATTTTTTATATATTTCAATTGCAGACAAGGGATTCGATTTATGTAACAGCGTCTCAAAACTCTTTACAGAATGAGGTCTCTCAGTTGATGAGAGATACTAAAATTAGAGAGTATGTAGACCTGTTGAGGGTGCTACAAAAGACCAGGGAAAAACAAAATGAGCAATTGATTCTTCTGACATTGGCAGTTCCACAAACAGAAGGGGTTGAAAAAAGGATTCAATTGTTGTTACAGCAACGTAAACAATTGGATGTAAGTTCTCGAATAATAATGTAAATTCATTCATAAAAACTTTATAATATTTGATTTTATATGCTATTGAACTTATAATACAATGGTTTGAATTTACAGCGTGCTATGGAGATTATCAGTGGTGTTCAAGGCAATGTTGGTCCCAGTGACCAAACCACTCCACGTACACCACATAATGCTCCCATATTGTCCACTGAACAGTCGAAAACATGCTCTACGACACCCCCGAGGGTAGCAGAGGGTGCAGCCAATGCTGCCCCACCCATAACAGATGATGCAGAATAAGGGGTGGATGTAGGGTTAGATAAAGATGTGGAAGAATTTCCTAGATCTTCTCATGTCACTAGCACTGGTTCAATAGTGTGTACATTTTTTGTGAATGAAGAACTGGTTCCAATAAAGATAGAGAGGATTCCAAGTCATTATAGATTGTTCAATTTAGTTGTTATAATTTGTGTATAATATACCGATAATATTTTTTAATGTTGACTAATGATGGAATTAATGTTTTGTAGGAAATGATATATTTTATAAACATATGACTGATTTGGCCTTGGAGATCTTCGGGCCCACCATCTGCACAATGTGGAATAAGAAGCCAAAATCTTTAAAGGATGATCTAACTAATCGCTTAGTTAGTCTGTTCGAAAAATATACCTTCGATACATCGAAGGTCCTACAGAAAGATGGAAAACATCTGAAGATTGTCCAAGACCAATATAGGGTTCACCTAGAAAAGAACCTTATGTATGAGTGCCCTCCAATGATTCCATCTATGGAGAGGAAATCCCTGGTGGAAGATGGAAAAGACAAGGGCCTGAGAAAATTAGGAAAGATACCACCAGCTAGAACAGGGAGGTATGCAATACATTCCAAAATGTAGTGGTAAGCCTTATTATTACTAGTTTTTATATCAATTTTGGTACATCAACTAACGTATTTAAAAACTTAATTAGGCTCTCGGACACATCTAAGGCCACCAAGGAAATAAATGAAAAAATTGGCCAATACAAGCTTGTGACTGGTGGTTACTCCAACTTGGCGGCACGATATGTAAGTATAGCAAAACCCGAATCCGCATCCAAATATCATACAATTTATTATTATTTTTTTGTTCTAGAAAAAAATGTAAAATTAATGACATCATGCAAATATGAAGGCCGACCGGTTCAAAGAATTGCTTAGTCCGTATTACATGAAGCTTGGCTTCGAACGGGGCTTTGATGTTGTTGTTGAACACTGAAGAAGCTTTTATGGGCATACTGCACGATCTTCTGCTGATCCATTTGGTGCCTAGGTATGTAAAAACTGTATATTTTAATGATAATTTATTAATGCTCATGCAATTTATTCCTTATAAATAAATTAACATAAATTATTTATTTCTTTTTATGCAGGAAAGTAATGATCTTGTTCATGTCGAGGATGTACATGACCAACCAAACGAAGATTATGCTTCTCATCCTGGTAATGAATTTATTAATGTACTACTATTTTTTATAGACCATTACAGATGATGACCATTAATTCTAATTCTACACAATTCAACTGCAGAGCATGTAGATGCAGACATGTACAAGATAATGTTGAACATGTTGATGTGCCCATGGCAGGTAAAAACACACATTCATAATGTTTTTTTAAATGAATTACTCGTATTTATCAAAATATAAATATATTAATGAAAGATTTTGACATTATTGCAGAAATTCATCGCCCCTCACCTGAAGTTCAACCTTGCGAGCAGACTGGTAGGGAGACCGATGATCAGATTCTGGAAGATGTGACTCTAACTAAATATTTAAAGAGAAGAAAATTAAAAAGGAAGTGACTAAACAAATTTTGAGTAATTCTTATTTATAAAAAAGAACATTTCATGGTTTTTTCCTCTGTTTCATGAATGAATGTTTGAATGAATGCTTTAATGATTTTGTTTTTCTGCCATTAACTAAATGAATGGTTTTTTCAATTGTTGAATGATTGAATGGTTTAGTGAATGATTTAAAGAATGATTTAATGAAAGCATCTTTCAACTATTGAGTGAAATAATTTGCAGTAGATGCATTGTTATTTGGATTGTGAAATGGTGAAATAAATTGTTATTTGCAAGTAGATGCATTGGGTTTGGGGAGTTGAGAGTGATGTGAGGGGGGAGAGGGGCCATAAGAGCTTCCACCTTCACGTGATTGGTCATGTTTAGTAGTGAATATTAAATTATTCTCGAAACAGAGAGGAGCTCAATGAATGGTAAGGAAGAATACATTAAAAAACATCTATTTCTATAATTTGAGTGTATAATTTTCACTATTGCTATTTGACTCCTCCATTGGAACTTGTTACAGATAGCGTTGAGAAACATTTCCATAGTTAAGAGGCAAGAAATGGCTTTTTTATTAGATCGATGGCCTTATATACATAGTATTTTTGGTTATCCATGTTTTATCAGGTGATCTATTCTTAACAATTAATTTACTTGAATAATTGAATAGTATTTTAATTTACATTGTAATAGAATTGTATTTATTTAGATTGGTTTTGTTATTTTCATAAACAAACATAAATTTATTTGATGGGTCCTAACATAAAACTATTGCAACAGGACAAAATATGAAGTATGTTGAATGATGTTTTGAAAGGTAAAGCATAAGAAGGCAATGTGAAGATCCACAAATCAAGGTCTAATTATGTTTTATTTTGTTTGATTGAGTTATGTATTAGGTATTTATGCATGTGCACACACATAGATTTAGTTGATGATGATGATTACCATACATTGAGGTGAACTTTGTTCTATCTGATCTAAACAATTACTTTAAATAGTTTTATTTATCATGATAACTGGCCCCTTGGTAATACATTACCAATTCCATATAGCTAGGACAACAAAATTAAATGTAGGCATTTCTACAAGAAATATGATAGGAATTTGAGTTTGATGGGAATATGAAAGGTCAAAAGACAGAAAAAGATAGATAGACTTGTGAGGAAAATGGAATCTGAAGCGTTGTTTCCCTATTATTCCACATGAGTATATTGTTATTTGCCCAAGTTTATCTTTCCCCAGTAGTTTTGTAATTTGTTTCTTAATCTCATATCTTGTTCAACTTTCATGTTTGATTGTCTAGTGGAAAACCTATGTTTATATTTGTATTTATCCCTGTAGGTTGTGAGTTGGGCATGGTGCACATTGGTATTTTTAGTTTCCATTGTAAATTTTCCCCCTAGAATCAATGTGCACTTTATTAATCATAATTTCTAATTTGTTACAAAGTCTTATTTCTGCAAATATTTTATTAGGCATTTATATCTTTCTTTATTGCTTCCAATTTATAACCGAGTTTAAAGTGGTCACTTAGAGCAAACATCTCAACTCTCGAATACAAAAGAAGAATAACTGCATTGATAATTATGGTAACAAAGTATCGAGATCTGCTTGAAAAAATAAAGATCTATTTGATACTTTATTTCTGGAAGGCATTGTTTGAATGCTTAAGTTATAAAAACTGTTTATTTTTGTTGTTTTCAAGCAATCTTCTAGAGGTATCCACGACCTGAAAAAGAGTATCAGTCGTTTTCACTGATTTACAATGATAGATCACTATATTTGGTATGACATATTTTTGCTAAAGGCAACAGTTTCACATTTGTTGGAAACAATTTCGAGGTTCTTTCCCAAGGAAAAAATGTAAGTTTATTGAAGAAAGCCCATTTGCAGCCATGGCTTTTGGTGGTGTTGATCCTAATCACTTAAAGGGTAAACATCAATATGATCCTGTTGCTCGAAAGGGTTACTGGAAGGTATGTAATAGAATCATGTTAGTTTTCCAGGTTTAAGATTGACTGTATTTAAGGATAAACACATGCATACCATGTTCTTTGTATGAGTCATAGTTACTAGTAGGTATGTCATGGGATTATTATACTCTAATAAATCGATTATGCTATTTCCTTTAATTTGACATGGGAGACTTCATCATTGATGATCAATCAAGATGTCAGCATACAATCCATCTTATTCAATTGGGCACATGATTGCTTCTTAAGGAATCTTATGAAAATATTGATGGCATTTTATGAATATTTAGGTGCAGGTTTCTATGCTGGAGGTTGTGTTTCTATTGCAGATTCTGGAACTTCTTTGCTAGTTGGTCCATTGGTAAAGCTTGCATACCTTTGATCTTTTGAAATTTTTTTGTATAAGTTAGTGGTGTTTTCTAGGTATGTGCACGATAAAAGAATAAAAACCACAGGGGTGTGGCACATCTAATGCTTGTATGCTCAAGCAATCAACGAATGTGCAATAATGCTCATTTGATAAATTGATATGCTATCTTTGTAGTATGAAAGATATATAGTTGAACCCTCATGAAACAACATGAAATTCCCTCAAGAATGATCAAAAGTTATCACAGGGTGATTCCATGAAGATGGGTAACACTTTTTGGCCAAATTTGGTGATGAAAACCTGATTTTTTACTCATGTGCTAGATAGAAGCCCTCAAAACGCATATATGCCATGTGAATTTTGACTTGCAGTAAAAAAACAAATTGTAGAATATTATGTTGGCTTCATAGTGATATTTTTAAAAAAATATTCCTATGTCATTTTATGTGTGAATTTTTGCATTTAATGAACTGTGTGACCTTAAAATTTTGAAGAAGCTAATAAGTGGCTCGTGTCCACGTAGAGTAATTCAATCTTGCATTAATAATTTTAAAAATATATATATATGAGCATGATCTACATAAAATGCAGTGTGATGTGCATATTTTTTTGTTAACTTTTTTCGCATTATACAATTATTTATTATTTTTCGAAAGTGACCACATTCAATTTCAGCATCGTTTTAAACACATATTTGTCCACGTAAAGCAATTTTTTCTATTTTTTCAAAAATTGAAAAACCAAAGATACCCTTTTGAAGAGGACACGTCGATATGTGATGTGTGCATTTCTAAGAATTTTTTGGCTGCGTATTTTTAACTCTGCAGATTTTTCTTTGAGTTTCTTCGAAGTTACAGTGTGGTTTTCTAAGTATAAGTTTTAGAAGTAATTAAAAAATAAATTTCATATGAATGCCAAAATGCGTGTATGATACCTCAATGGATAGAATATTCGTTGGTGAATTTATCGGTATCAACTCTGCTTAGTTATGTGCTAGGAATGGTAGGGTTCACACCTCTGCAAGGCACAGAAAATTTTTCATTTGTTTGAATGTGGGCTAAGTCTATTTTCTTAAGCCCTCGACCGAGGTATTTAAATACCTCGGTCGAGGTCCTAACAAAACCTCGACCGAGGGTTTGTAAATCCCTCGACCGAGGTTTTAACAAACCCTCGGTTGAGGTTTTGTTAGGACCTTGACCGAGGTATTAGCTCAGTCGAGGTCCTAGTCAATATTTAGAGTTATTAAAATGGGTCTTGGAGTATTAGGAGTATTAGATATGATTGATCAAATGGGTCTCGGAGTATTTGAAGGAATGGGTCTTGGAGTATTAGGAGTTATAGATATGATTGATCAAATCTATGACTCCGATTACTCCTCGACCCATATCTATAG
>LPNX010730593.1:160598-195218 GCA_001517045.1 Pseudotsuga menziesii | reverse complement strand
ATCATCATCATCATCACCACCCTCATCCTCATCATCATCATCATAGTTATCCTCCTCCTCCTCCTCGTCATCACCATCGTTGTTCATCATCATCGTCATTGTCATCATCATCCTCATCCTCATCCTCATCCTCATCCTCATCATCCTCATCCTCCTCCTCATTATCACCATAATTGTTCATTGTCATCGTCATCATCATCCTCATCCTCATCCTCAACGTCATCATCATCCTCATCATCATCATCACCACCATAATCATCCTCATCATACTCATCCTCATCCTCATCATCATCATGATCACCCCCATCCTCATCATCATCATCATGGTCATCATCATCATCATCATCGTCATCGTCGTCATCACCCTCATCATCATCATCATCATAGTCATCCTCCTCCTCCTCCTCCTCATCACCATCACCAACATCATCATCATCATCGTCATCATCACCATCCTCGTCATCATCGTCATCATCACCATCATAGTCCTCATCATCATCATCATCTTGATCATAGTCATCCTATTCATCATCATCATCATCATCAACCATCATTGTTCCTCATCATCATCATCATCATCGTCATCATCATTGCCATCGCCATCATCATCATCCTCATCATCATCATCACCCTCATCCTCATCCTCATCATCCTCCTCCTCATCATCATCACCATCATTGTTCATCATCATCGCCGTCGTCATCATCATCATCACCATCATTGTTCATCATCATCGTCATCGTGATCATCATCGTCATCGTGATCATCATTATCATCACCCTCATCCTCATCATCATCATCATCATAGTCATACTATTCATGATCATCATCATCATAGACACTACCATGGTCCAAGGATAGGTTTGGAGGTCTTAGCCATTGGTATGGGATCCATTGTAAGGTTATAGAAGTTTAACATATTTCAGTCCAAGTTTGATATGCATTAGATATTTAATATTTTAATATTTGATAAGAATTGATCAGTCAAGTTGCATATTTAGTGAGCACTAAATTGCATATGCGATATATTGCATATGCGTTTTGGAGATCATGTAAAAAAACTACCTGTTAATTAAAAAGCATTGTATCCATATCGCATATGCGATATTTAACTTTTACAGAATGCATATGCGATACTTCCTTACTAACATTAGCCTTGTGTTTGGGTTCCAGTTATTCCGAATGTATCATCAATAATGCATATGCGTTCTAGATTTACACTTCGAAAGAGCGTTTCGGATTTCTGAAGTGGCACTAAAAAGTGGAACCAACTTCGTGCGAGCGCCCTTAAATCTAAATTAATATAGATCCATCTTAAGTCTAGATTTATCAATAATTGAGAGGGATCCAATTTTTTGAGGTGTAGATTTTTTTTCTTAATTTTTTTACACAAAATGTTCATCTCAAGTAATTTGATATCTCTTACTTGATAGTTCCAAGTTTATGTTTTAATGTTTTATTTTATAGGTTGACATGAATTTTTTTTAATTACTTTTCATAATTTTTTTTATTGTGATTCCACATGATTTTTTAAATTTTTTTATTTTTTATTTTTGGTTTTATAAGATTATGTTAACACCTGCCTTTATTTCTAATAGTTTGGTCAATTAATATGCTAGGAAAAGGCTTTATGCATAATCCTTCAATTCTTGTAGGCGCTTACAAGAGTTTTAAAACACTCTCTATATTAAAATATTGGTATAGATATGGGTTATTATAAACACCAAGAAGCATTTTAATCATAATAGCCTTGTTGGCCATTCATTTAATTATAATGTATTAACCTTTTTTATTTGTATATGGATGTTATAAGAAAAAACAAGACTAACCATGAAGTAGCATTTCCAAACACATCAATCCAAAGATCAAGCTAACAATCATTTATATACCAAAAAAATTATGTAATCGTTAAATGTTGAGCATGATCCACCATATATACCTCATAACAGAAATAGTGAAAATCATAGCACATTAAAAATACCAACAAACCATTAAAATATTACACCATTAGAAACTTGATGTGAAACCATGTATCATGTGTAAAATGAAGTATCATCACTATTAGGGAAATTGAGATACCACCCCCTTAAGGCACTTAAGTCTCTATACTCAAGCATTTTACTAATTCATTTTTCATAAAAATACATTTAGCTTTATTCTCTAACATACACACATATTTGTATAAGATGTTGAGTCCAAATATTTTTCATAAAAAAGTTGAGATGAATATGTAAGATTTCAATTGCGATGGAACCACTTTTGAAGACATGCCACAACTATTTTTTTCAACTCAAGTTGATTCAACATCTACCATATAACAAATTTCAAAATTTAGACAAGTTTCTTCCATATTTCTATGTCAATTTATCTTATCTAATATTACACTTTTCACCGTATAACAAATTTCAAAATTTAGGCAAGTTTCTTCCATATTTCTATGTCAACTTATCTTATCTAATTTTACGCTTTTCACTTCGTTGAGAGAATCTTTGTTTCATTGATTGTAAATGATTAATTTACTTTATATAAAATACATTAATAGATCTCATCCTTTTTTTTAATCCTCCCTTTTTCTTACCTAGAATTACTTAGTCTTTTTCTTGACAAGGTATTCCATTCTCTTTTACCGGTATTTTGTAGTATGTGCATGGTACAATGGTCTTTCTTCTCTACACAATGTTGTTCAATATGATAGAATGGATTTTTCTATCAACACTTACCACCATTTCATGTTACTTGAATTAAAAATACAACTTACATCTAACCATCATAGATCTATTTAAAAAGAGATCGGTAAAGATTAGAGAAAGATCAATTTTTCAAAGTGCAAACCCTTTTTTAAAGTGAAAACGTGTAATCTAATTTCTATAGTTTTAGTTTATATAATTTATGTTATTTTATATATATACATTTCTAAATAATTTATATTTATATTTATATTTTTAATAATATTTTATTATTATTAATAATAAAACACATATCAACTCTGAGATAACCTCAGAAAAAATTACATAGCTCTTCACCTTAGATCATTAGATCGTTATGACTGGAAAACCTTCCCCATCTACATCAGCCTAAAAAGAATAAAGATGGTCCAGCTGCTTCCTCTCCGCGTAGGATTAATGACAAATTCTCTTTCCTTCGATCGTTGGAGATCTATCGGTTTACGTATTCAGTGGGATGTATATCTATTAAAGCTGGCATCTCAGATTGGACGATGGGATGTATATCGAATGTGAGTTGATGTAACCTGAATCGGGCTCCGTTGTTAACCTGCTCACACTCAATTATTAATTATTATTTGTGTTGATTTGAAAAGATTAATCCCATCTCAAAATATAGGTATTCTTTTTCATTATGCCAAATTGTCTTTATTAGGCTTGTTTATTAGGATAAATGTTTTTATTTGAGATTTGGGGTGGACTGTTATTTATGTTTTTTTATCTACTAATCAAGAAGAAGACAAGTGTATTGTCAAGTTCAATTCTATAGTAATTTTTTAAAATTCTAAATAAAAAATAAAAAATTAATCTTTGTTGAATAAAGACTATAATAAATAAACAACCAACAATTTATGGATAAATATAAAAATATAAGATAAAGAAAAAATAATGAGTAGTTGATAAACAAATAGCACTAAAAATGTAGTTGATAACATTTAGCTATGAACCAATTTTCCATTCTATAATTATCTCTCGATCTTTTAATTTTTTTCCACCTACAACCTTCCACAAAATAATTTTGAAACAAAAATGAACATTTATGTGAGAATTGAGGCAGAATAGCTACAACCTTCCACAAAATAATTTTGAAACAAAGACTATCGTTTATCTAAGAATTAAGGCAGAAGAGCAAAAGAACGCTGAATCTGGCCCAGAGATCAAAATTTGACAGCAGAACATTTAATATTTTGCAGATTCCGGAGAAGATCATGCAAGTGGGGTGCCCCTCATCAAGCTCCACGATATCTTACTCCTTTAAGCTTTTTTTTCTTCTTTTTCTTTACTTTTATTATAATAAATTTCTTTTGTTATTTATATTCATATTTATTTTAATTTTTTTTAAATATTAACTAAATTTATTTCCATATGTATAATATTTTATATGTTAAATATTTTTGGTAAAGTTTGTTTTGATCATATGTACATGAAAGGGAGATCTAATTGTTCATATTAAAATATACTAGAATATTGTTAGGTAAGTAAATGCTTAATATCATCTTACAGTTAGGTAACTCAAAGAAAAATTATAATGGTTTAAAATATATTTTTAAAGAAAATTGCAATTGGTTTATATCTTTTTAAAGAAAATTTGTAATTCTTTAATACTTTATTAAAGAAAAATTGTAATTGATTAAAGGTATTTTTTATTGGTCATGATTGTTCAATTTTGCTGGAAAGTAGTAATGTATTTAATATTTATTATGGTTTTAAATTTAAATAGGTTTTAAGAAAATATGTAAGAAAAGATAGTATAAATAGTTAGTTTTTTTTCTACATCTAAAAAAGCAATTTGTTATTATATAAAATCAAAGTTCCATCCAGCAATATATCAAAATAAAGAATAGAAAGTGATCTTCTATAACCATTTCAAAGTATCACTCATGTCTTAGTCCATCTAGCCTTAATACTAGAATTAAAATACATATCCAAAAACTCTAAATCTATAAACCAACCCAAAAACATAATATATACTATGCAAAGCTAAAAACACCTATACAAAGCAGCCTTTCTATGGACTGGAGACTTTTAAGACAACCTCGTTCTTTAAAAAAATACAGAAATAACCAGAGACTAAATGTATACAATTTATAAGCTCCGCATAATAAATCCTACCAACAAATGGTTAGGTGTATTTAATTTGTTTATTTTGATAAGAATTAATTTGAAATTCAAATTTATTAATCTATTAATCAAATGAAAATAGCTATTATTGATAAATAAATAATAGTATTGAAGGAAGCTATCAAGGTTGAGATGGTTATATATACCTGTGCAAATATACCTAGGTTTGGTAAATATTGAGTTTTAGAATACAATAATAACATTGAAATTGTTTTTGGAGTGTGTATTTAATTAATTACCATTTTTCTTAGCGACATTGTTCCATGTGTATCCTTGAAATCCATCCTCGACCTTGTGTAAGAATCCATAGAGATATAAAAGGAGTTGTGGGGACACTTCCATACTCTTGAGAATTTAGCAACCTCCCTGGCCTGATCCATTCCTTTTGTCTTGGGTAAGCATTTTAACATGGTGGGAAGCACATACACATGGAGGTTGTGATCGAAACACATCGAGGAATCGAGTGTATTTTTTTCTTTTTCTTCTCTCTTGGAGCACCGACACACCCTACCTAAAGGAAAAGAGTGTCAGTGACCCACTGACACACCCTACCTAACGGAAAAGTACATCAGTGGAAACCTTGTCTAAAGAGAAAGTGTGTCGGTGACACACCTTGCATGAAGGAAAAGAATGTCACTGACACCATTGACACACCTTGTCCAAAGGAAAAGTGCATCGATGACACACCTTGTATTAAGGAAAAGAGTGTCAATGACACACCCTGTCCAAAGGAAAAGTGTGTCGGCCACTCTTCGGTTACACGCTTTTTTACTGACACACCCTTCTGACGCCCTGTGCTAGTTATACAAGGACTTTCATTGAGTTAAAGGACCTAATCTTCTATCAGATCTAGAGATCCAATTTGATAGAGAAAATAGTCATAAGAAGAAGGATACTACCAACATAAGCACCTGAAATTTGAAGCAGATCTCTGGACTTGTACTAACGGGTACCAACTATGAGTTTTGGTGTATCAAGATGAAGATGTTTCTCTAGCTCAACAAATGTTGGGATATGGTTGAAATTGAGTTCAAAGAACCTGATACAAAATGTTATGGCCGCAATGAGTAATGCCTAAAAGAATGTTGTAGAAGCTCGTCAAGATCGAGATATCACAACCCAATGGTTGATCCAAAGTTGCATCGAGGAGTCCATTTTCCCGTGGATCTCAGGAGCTACCAAGACACATCAAGCTTGAAATCTATTCGCATTCACCTACAAGGGAACAGATCAAGTAAAAACGGTAAGATTGAAAACCCTTCAACTTCATTTTGAAACTCTGAAAATGAACGAAACACAAACTGTAGATAAAATTATGACTAGGGTTTCAGGCATTGTAGCCCAATTTCAAACCTATGGCGAACCTCTAGAACATAAGGTAGTTGTTCAAAAGATTCTAAGGTGTATCACCAAGAAATTTGTGATGATAGTGACTACCATAGAACTGAATAAAAATATATGTCTCAGTTCACCCTGGAAGAATTGATTGGATCCCTTCTATCTCATGAAGGTCAACTCAATTGAGAAGAAGAGTCATTGAGCAATGCTTTTGGCACCCAAGCTTCCCTTATTAGAGGTCGAGGAAGAGGACGATGAGATAGAGGAAGAAGAGGACGAGGGCCTCCTCATATAAAGGACAAAACTAGTCATGAACATTCAGAGCACTCTCACAACTCTCAAGGTCAGAGGCGAAGAGGCAAGAGATGGACCAATAAGTCCAATATTCAGTGTAACTAATGCAAGAAGTATGGCCACTATGAATGAGAATGCAGAAAGAAGCATGCAAATAAAAAAAGTGGCAGAGCTTATCTATCTAAAGAAGAAGAAGGCTCTTTAGAGGTTATGTTCCTCTCCTATCAAGCAACTGAAGAACATTGCAGCTCAGATTTATGGCTCCTAGATAGCAATTGCAACAATCACATGATAGGTAACAAGTCACTTTTCTCTAGTTTGGATTCCTCTATTGTCACGAATATCAAGCTAGGAGATGACTTTCTAGTTCGAGCAAACGGAAAGGTATTGTTCCTGTATTTAGAAAGAAAAATGAAAAGAATTTCACTCATGAAGTTTTCTATGTACCACATCTAAATGTAAATCTGCTTAGTATAGGTCAATTAATTCAGAACAAGTATGATCTCTGATTTTATGATACATACTGTTCCATTTATGACAACCCCCCCAACAGGAGACTAATAGCTAAAGTTGAAATGACCAAGAATAGAATATTTCCTCTCAGTCTCAAAAGTGCCAACCTTCAACAATTTATAGCCCATACTGTTTCTATTCCAGATGAAACTTGGTTATAGAAATTTAGATCTAGTCTTTTTCCCTTCAAGAGTCTCAATCTCCTGCACAAACAATCCATGATCAAGAGGTCACCAATTATACATGAACAATCCAACTCCTATACTCATTGTATCATTTTGAAACTTCAAAAGGGCAACATTTATTTCAATATATTTAATAGTTTTATATATTTCCATGATTTCCTTTGAAACTTTTGGCTTCCATTTATTTCAATCTATTTTATAGTTTTATATATTTCCATGATTTCCTTTGAAATTTTTGGCTTCCCTTCTAGAATCATTATTAAAAAAGTAAAACACCATCCACTAATACAAATTAATTAAAATATAGGCCTATAAGTGATATTTATAATAATTCTTGATCTTCTTATTTCATGGTAGCTTTACTTAAAATTTTTAAGTATAAGTAAGAATATTAAATATGATAAAATATAATTTTGCTTCAACATTCTACTCCCCTCAAGGAAGGATGACACATAACCATTAACAAGCACAACAAAGTAAACTAAATTAATGTCATGATCATCCATTTTATCATAGTATGACAAGATCCCATATAGAAGTATTAATTTTAAATAGAGCCAACTAATTCTATCATATGACTTGGATATATAGTTAAGCCCATAGTTGATAATTTATGTATCTTTATGGAGAGAAGTCCACCTTATGTTTCCCTTAGATATTTATGAATGTGATTTGCACCTAAATAAATAAGCTACTTTTCGTATATTACCAACCCAAATAGATTTTTTTTTAACTATGACTTCTAAGATCTTAGCAATGATTTTCTATAAAATGTTGCGTAAGGAGATATGAATGAACATCAAAATACTAAGAATTATCCTTGTTTTTTTATTAAACCTAAGAAGGTAGAAATAGCAGTTGTAACATCCTCATTAAATATTCCTCCCTAAGATCATAAAAGTTAATAAAACAATTAAGAGTCCAATCCTCCAAGCCAAGGATTTCATTAGAGTCAATTTGGGTTCTCAAATTGGCGTCATAAGAGAAAAGAGCCATTGATGAGTTGGAATTCAAGAACCAATATAATTTCAATAAAACGAGTCAATGATAATCGTTTAATTCACATATTTGTCATAAAAAAATATTTTTTTAATCGGTATATTCAACTCATTTACACAAATTTCAAGTGGGAGGACTCGTTGGATGTAGAATTCGATTGTGCATCCAACGAGTACCCACATTGCATAATTTTAATGGACCCTACGTCATGAATAACGTAAAATACATAATAAAATGTGTTAATTGATTTCCATATCCAACAAATGCTCTAACTCAACATTTTAGTAAAACCATAGGAGATAACTTGAAAATACGAATTAAAAATGTAGTTTTTTTCTCTTTTCCTCCAAAATTCACAACCCTTGTTTTATTATTTTAACTTATTTTATTATTTTCTTTAGAAAAAACTATTTAGACATAATATTTATTGAAAGAAGCCAATATTATAGATAATACCTCTTTGGAAATTCCATCCATCATCGTCTAATTATCATCTTCAGAAACAAAACTAACAAAAGAAGTGCTTATCTTCGAGATTTCAATTGTGGTTTCTTTTTCTAGCTCTTTATATATGATTGGACATTAGTTACACCTATATCTAATACCTTTGAGAATGTTCTAACTATATCCCCTTCTTCATTTTTCATTTCAAAAATTATTATTCATAATTTTTTTATAATTGTTAGTCAAATTATTTGCTTTTGTATTTTTATCTATTTTGTATAATCACACCACTCTACTCTTCATTATTCATTCACATTCTCCCATATCTAACAAGAATTTCCTCATTTCCTCTTTTTGTCCTCTGAATCCTTGACCCTTAAATTTTCCTCATCCCTAAAGGTTTATTCTTCATTATTTTTCTACATCTATGTAATGGGTCATTCAACATCTTTCAAATTCTTGCATATATATTTCACATGTCTATCAAGTGCACAAATAAGTATTGTCTTTTTTAGATTTTTTTAGAGATGTTGCAAGCTTAAAATTATTCTCACTCTCTTTAAACCCTTTATGATATACTTTTTGCTTCATATTGAAAAAATATTTAGAATTACTTTTCTTAACTCCAACTTGGATTAAATTTCAAAGGGCTAGAAATTTTATAGTCTTACTTATCCATCTAAAAAATCACATGAGAATGATTATAACATCCATCTACTTCTACCCATGAACTAATCCTATAAATTTCAAACTATATATTATCAGACATTAGAAGGCTATGCAACCTCTAAGATAATGTAACATCATCAATCTTATTATTTCTCCAAGTTGGCATGCTTAAACAAGTTTGTTAGCATATGCAACCTATCAATTTCTCCTCACTCTTTCAATCTATTCATATTGAAATTTATATACCCCCAATAGGAACCCTTTTCTCCTCTTTAGATCCTTTAACTATGTTAATGATCTCACTATTTTTGGATCTTAATTGGTATCTACCATGGTTATTTTCTTCCAAATCGTTCCTTCAACCAAACAACCTTGTACGATTCTCCTCTTCAAATGAGACTTAACTAGATGGAATTCTAGAACTTGAAGTAGGGTTCACATTGTCCTTCCCAAAAATAACATTATCTTTCTTTTTCCTATTATAGAAAAACTAGAACTCTTCATAACCCAAGAACCCTTGCATTCTTTTGTTTCCTTAAATCTGATATTTAATTGTTGTAATGGATGAAAATATAGAGTTGTTTTCATGAGACTTACCTAGAATTTTTCTAGCCACCTCTGATGAAATCCATTCAATATCCTCTAAAAGTTTAAATTTACATATTGGGCCATGGACTCTAAGAAAAACACAATAATGGCTAGTGTACAATTTATCCCCTCTCCATATTATAACCTTTATCTAAAGAGATAGTGACAAAAACCTTTCCTATATTCAATTCTAGCTAGAAATTATTGACTCCCTCCTTTTGCACTTATGTATCCACCAACCTAAACTTTGACTTGACTCTGTCAAATTATTCAGACACTAGTTTGTTCTTCCCAATTCCCTTGAAAAAAGGAATATTGTAGTGTTTCACAACATGACATTGTACACGAAAAGATGTGACTCTAAAGGGAACGTTGATATAGTTTATGAACTATAAGATCATAAAATTTCCAGCCACAATATCCATACTTTTAGAAAGACCTTGCTTTTATCCATTTCAAATAAAATATAGGCCATTGTTCTATATAGTATGGATTTAAAATATTGGTTGGTGTATAATGATCTACCCAATTTCTTACCTATCTACCCTAAGATCTTCTCAGATCAAATTTTCCATTAGAAGAGTGGTCAATTTAAATCATATAAAAAAATGTCTTAGCTACCATTGGATTAAAGCATGCAAATTAGACCTTTAATGATAAAAATGTTGAACCTTAGAACTAGTTTCCTCCTAAAATATTCAAAGAATATACCTATGTGCGAAAAAGGAACACAATCCAACCTATGTTTAACAAATGAAAATAAAGACCACACCAAAACAAAGGAGCCCAAACCTATATATCCACACATTTAAAGAAAACTTCAAAAGTTGGTGAGTAGAAATGTGTCTATGAATACTTTTCCATTGTATTCCAATGTTTGCTCAACCTTGATGTATTCCCCTATGAATTTTCATATCCTTAAAACCTTATGTGTCACTGTATTTTGATCCCTCTTAAGCTTCCTTTCTTTGGGAATTATCTTAATTTGTAATTTCACCCCATTCTCTCCACTTCATGCCTAAAAATGTAAACCACTATCAACAAAACTATAACCTTACATTACCTTCTCTCCTACCAAACTTAAATCACTCTTTGACAATGTTTGAAGAAACCTCTTTCTCTATGTTTTCTAGAGAAAGCATACCTTGTGACTAAAAAACTAAATTAAAAAAAGTAACTTAACTTCAAATCCAAGTTGCATAAATATGTTTGTCATCATACATGATCATAGATACTCCATCAAACATATTTACAATGCACTTTATACTCTTTTGCATCTAACAAATCTGGTTTTAATATTGTTAGTTTTTCTACTTTAATTCAAATTGATTAGGATCTTTATCTGAAAGAAACAAGCACAACAAGATAAACAAGACACACATATTTTCCTCAGGGAAATCATAGAGGAGAAAAATCCAAACTTCCTCAGAATAGTTTCGTGACTAATAAAATATCAGAAGATAACAAAAACCCAAGAATAATATGTCTTCTACAATTCTCTCTCTTTCTCCTTAAGTGAGCTTGTCCTCTCTCCTAATGTGCACATGTGAGAGTGTGTGAGTGTGTGTATAAATGAGGGAGGGATCATCCCTATTTATAGACATCAAGTGACTGACCGAAAACCTAACTAGGCCAACATCTTACCCTAGCAGGGCCGACTTTACCTAGGGAGACTCAAAAATACATTTTATTATATTCATCTTTGGGACTATTGCCTCGACTTAAAATGACGGTTTTACCTCAATGACCATACACAATAATGACATCCTGAACAATGGGAAAAAAATATGATAGGGGTACAACAATATACAATAATAATATACATCTAAATATATTTCAAGGTTACAATTACAACAACACCCCCTCTTAACTAGGAAGGTATTCTCTTGCCATAGTCATCAACACTTTTGGTTAAGTCATTATCCTTGGATCATGATTGTCCCTGCTTTCCTACGCCTCATATTTTTTATCATTGATTAGTGACATCCTTCGAACCTATCCGTCATAAGAAGTTTCTACAGAGCCATCCTTGTTTCATGTTGGGTGTAGTCCTAGTCCTCATCTATGTCTTCATCATATCCATGAGAAATCCATCGCGTAGGAACAACCTAGGACCATACATTACATTTTCAATGCAATCACTTGCATCTCCTACCGTCATATCGTCACATTCAGTTCATCTCATCATCACACACGAAGAGCATCCCAGATGCACACCACATCTCCAGTAGACCAACTACATTCTAATAACATAGGAGAATGTCGAGACATTACATATCAAGTATGACTTGTCTATACCATTATGCAAGAATCGCCTAGGAGCACAGCCAGTGCATTAAGTCTCTCCACGTTCACCCTAAGTTATACTAGCATAGGAGCATGCGAGGACTCATTACATATCAAGGACAACCTGCGTCTACCACTATGTGAGAATATCCTAGGTTCAAACAAAGTGTCTTATGACTGGTGGACATATCATCACCATGTCTAATTACGTCCAAGGACAACCTATGTTCTACGTCAGGACTGATTATGTCCAGGGAAAACCTATGTTCTACGGTAGGAATGATTATGTCTAGAGAAAACCTTCCAGGACTTATTACATCAACTGACAATCTACATTCTATGTTAGGACTAATTACATCCAAGGACAACCTTTCAATTGTGATTATGTCCATGGACAACCTGCGTTCTATGCCAAAACTGATTACATCCAAGGAGAACCTTCCAAATACTGATTACATCCTCGTACAACCTGCATGCTACGCCAGGACTGATTACGTCCTAGGACAACCTATATTTCTTCCCATGTGATATCTAGTTCTAGTGAATTTGTGTCTTACAGTCTCTCGTCATCTCTAGCATGGGATCATGGCAAGACTGATTACATCCAGGGACAACCTATGTCTACCACCATGCAAGAGCTCATTGTTCCCTCTTTCTAAGGACCTCGATCTGGATGACACCAAGTCTCTCTTTGAAGTATTTGAACTTAAATCTAACTAACATCTTGGTCAATACATTGGCTATATTCTTTTCCATCGCCACATACTGGAGCTTCATTGCTCATCTCTGCACCATATACTAGATATAGTGATACTTGATCTCAATGTGCTTCAAATTTTCATGAATATTGGGTTCTCTAGC
Organism: Pseudotsuga menziesii; assembly: GCA_001517045.1. Classification (NCBI taxonomy): domain Eukaryota; kingdom Viridiplantae; phylum Streptophyta; class Pinopsida; order Pinales; family Pinaceae; genus Pseudotsuga; species Pseudotsuga menziesii. Next base: position 182,197 of record LPNX010730593.1, on the reverse strand, counting down.
AACTTCACACAACTTTGGGTGTTGCAAAATATACAAGTCACCTCTAACTCGAGATGAAACAAATCAGAGAATAGCTTCCAAATCCATGTTACCTCACAAATATAAGAACAGGCTGCAACATACTTTGTGTTTGTTGTACTAAGTGTCACACATGACTACTTCCTGTTAAACCAATATATCATACAGGATCCCAAACTGAAGCAGCATCCATAAGTGCTCTTCCTATCAGTGGTGTTTCCTTTCCAATCCGAATCAACATAAATATGTAGGTTAATCTTTTGATTCACGTCATACTTGATCCCATAGTCAACTGTATGATTTAGGTACCTCAATACATTCTTTGTAGCAATCCGGTGAACATGTCTCGGATCCGTAAGGAACTGGATTAGGGTGTTCACATTAAAGCATATTTCTGGTCTTGTGTTCATCAATTAAATCAATTAACCAATCATCTGATGATACATCGTGGAATCAACTGTCTCATATGAAGCATCACGTAGTATCTTCAAGTTCAATTTCCTAGGTGTGGCCATTTCCTTGTAGTCCAACATTTTGAATCTCTTCAAAATACCCACGACATACTTTCCTTGACTAAGGAAAATTCCATCTTCACTCTGCCACACCTTCATTCCTAATAATTAGTGCATCATCCTCAGGTCTTTCATATCAAACTCAATGAAAAGTCTCCTCTTTGCATATAAAATGATTTCATCCTCTCTTATCAGAAACAAGTCATCGACATATAACATGAGTATCACTGGTCTTCCACCTTCAACCTTGAAGTAAAGGTTGGGATCTTCTTTACTCTTGGTAAATCCTAATCTCATCAGGAATTTGTACATCCTTCAATATCATGTCAATATTCTCAAACTCTGAGATATTATGTAGTCACTCCCTCTAAAGTGAAACACCTCCCTCTGCATCTTGTGCATTTTGCATCAGGTGATTCTGCACTAGAGTAATAGGTATCCTCTTATGCTACTGATATTCTATGTATCCATCTATGTCATCTCTCAAGGTCATTGGATACCAAGATCCTTTATCTTGAACTTTGTTGAAAGTTCCTCTTGCACCCATCTATGAGATTCTCATCCTCTATAGGCTTCTATCTTTAACATTGTAACAAAGGTTGAGATCTCCATCACTCTAGTTGATCTTCAAGCAACTATATCTTTTATACCATGGATTCCTTCTGAGATCATACAAATACTTCTATGTATATGTGGTTCTCTTCTTGATATGCACTTCTACTTCACTAGAGAAGTGTGTCTGGTCAATGGAGTACATCTTTCCATAATCTGCTCCCTCTTTATGAGAGAACCCACGAAACTTTCTTTGTACTTATTGATGCTTCAATTTTCCACATGCTTAATCTTGTAGATCCACATGAAGGATACTATGGAGTTCCATTTATGTATTATAATCGCATCCTAGACATCATTCTTCATGATCAACTGATACTCCTCAACCATGGAGTCCTTCCATTCTTTCTACTTTGTTGCTTCTTCGTAGTTGGAAGTTTCTGTATCGCGGATGCCACTCAACAATGCTATATAATTGGAGTGTCTTTGAGGCATGTTACTTTTTTTGGAAGTCCCATCATAATTTTATTCACCTTGGATGATCTTTTGTGCCCAAGATGGTCTTCTTCTCTCGAGGTGGATCTACTGCTTTCTATGGCTTGGTCATATCATGATTCTTCTGAAGCTATTTATTCCATTATGGTATCTTTGTCCATGCAAGTTGGAGTGAATGTTCTAGATGAACCATCATCACTTGTTCTTCGAAACAAGTCTCATCCTTCTTTTCTTGTAGGTGATTGTATGCCATCTTTCCTATAAGTCAAATTTAGTTGCATGATTAGAAACATTACATAATTTCTAAAACATATTTTTAATAACAAAAAAATATTATTTATATGTCACACAGTCATGCAACTATATTAGTCTGTGCAACATTTGTCAATATCCCATATACATACAGTAACTTTATAGATTCCTTCAATATCTACCGAAACATTATTAAGAGTGTGGGAGACTCCCAATATGTCAACAAAGAGGTTTCATTCTAGATAAGTAGAAATGGAATGTTGTACAACACCATAAGATACATACCCATCACATGCAAGTCAATAGTATACTATTCATAAATGCAGATTCCCAATCATGCATAATACATCAACTAAATATAAGTGTGTACACAACTGAACAATATCATTTAAGCAACTAGATATATAGGAAATGACAATTCAAATACTTATCTTTGTTTGTTTGGTAGACTACCTCTTGATCTATGTCTCCTTGCATGGATTAATAGAGTATCTGACAACGTGCTTCTACTTCATTGTTTGATTCTGAAGACTTGTGCCAATATTTCTCATGATTGAAAATACTGAGAAAGTCTTCTTACATCACATATCACATAGGACTATGTTTTCATGTTGAATCTTTGTTTGCTACAAATGTATCCCTTCTTATCCAATGTTGAAGTGGATAAGAGTATGGCCTTCATCTTCATTGGTAGGATTCTTCTGGATCAAAGTAAATAGTCCTCATCACTTGAGGAATATTACCTTTCTTTCTTCTCATCTGCAATATATTCATCCCCGGTTTCATTGAGAGCAATGTTGGTCCTCTTTTTGCAACATGCTAGAGTTCTCTTTCTGGTATTTGCATCTTCACATACTTGAGTTGAGTTCTGAACGTTATCTTATTGTTGATGTTCTTTCCTTAGTACAATATGGTCATTGCATTGCACATCTCCTTGGGATTATTCAAGGATGATATATGTGAGATCCAATGGATATGAAAATAATCCTCTTGGATTTTGACTAGGTCCTTCTTTTGCTTTGCTTTGTCTTCATCTCCCTCTGGGTCTATAGCTTCTTCTTTGACATAGTTCTCCAAGTCATGCTTCCTCAAGTATGAGAAGCACTCTCTACTTCCATGCTCAGAAGTTCTTGGCTCCTTCAAGCTTGTCCTCAAGCTTAGAACTGTTTGTCATTATGATTAAAATGAGAACCTCAAATGGAAATAGAGAGGATAGAACTTAGCAATGAGATTGCTTCTACTTGATGTTTTCTTGAAATATTTTCTAGAATACTGCTTCTCATGGACCTAGGGGTTGATAGAGAAACCCTAATTTTTCAACTTACATAACTTTCATATCTGATTGGATATAAAGATGTGTCTCTTGAAGGTGGGATGAGAAACATACTCATTTCCCCGAAATTATGGACATAAATTCAAAATATCTAATGCCATAATTTCCCCCGGCAGTAGTGTTACGTCAGAAATAAAAAATAAAAAGAATGAGAAACTTCTTCTATAGAATTATGCGCCATCCTAGGTCAAGTTTAATGGTCCAACATTTTCAACTGATCAGTGGAGGGAGTGCATGGAGCAGGAAGCAATAGTTTCTCCCTTTTATTCTACAGAGTTATCTGACCTTGATTCTGTTTAATCTTCGAAATTACTTCTCCTCAAGATATGAAACTTTGCCTTGAGCTAGTCTTATTTGTCTTCCTTCCAGCCCCACAGGTTAGAGAAGAATTGGATTCCCAAAGTGTAGCTTATGATAAGTTTCCCAAGGTGACTTGTTTGAGGACTTGTTCAGTATAGAGAACCTGTACGGATTGACACATGTGAATATTTCAACTTTGGGGTTTGAAGCTCACACCATAGAAGCTACATTGGATTCGCTATATGTAACATCTTGCAAAACTTTATTTGGACATTTCTATCCCTAGATATAACAATTGTCTCTAGGTCATCTTTTTAAGACTGAGTTGTGGAAGAGGCTGGAACCCTAATTTGGAGGAATAATATATCCTAAAGTATAATGAATATGAGGATGAAACTAACACACAACATACATAAAGATTTCATCTTCGGTTTTTCCAAGTTTCAGCTCCTGATACTTCTTCAAAATCGATTTATAGCAAAAATTCCAATATGACTAGATTTCATCTTCTAGGATTTTCAATCATGAAACCCTAATCTCTAGTAGCTGCAATTGTAGCAGTATTTCGGCTACACGGTGCCTTATTTTAGGGTGGATCTGATACCATGTTAGTTTTTCTACTTTAATTCAAATTGATTAGGATCTTTATCTGAAAGAATAACAATCACAATAAGATACACAAGATACAGAAGAGACAACTATTTTCCTCTGAGAAACCATAAAGGAGAAAACCCTGCAAATTTCCTCATAATAGTTCCTTCACTAATAAAATATCATAAGATGAAAAAACCTAAGAATAAGATGTCTTCTACAGCTCTTTCTCTTTCTCCTCTAGCAAACTTGTCCTCTCTCTCATAATGAGGACATGCGAGAGTGTCTGAGTGTGTGTATAAATGAGGGAGGGTTCCTCTCTATTTATACACTTCAAGTGACTGACCTAAAACCTAATTGGGCCGACCTCTTACCCTAGCAATGCTGAATTCACCTAAGGAGATTGAAAAATACATTTTATTATATTCATCTTAGGGTCTACTGCCCCAAATTACAACGAAGGTTTTACCTCATTGAACATACACAATAATGGCATCTCGAAGAGAGGGAAAAACATTTTTAATGTGGGTACAACAATATTTAATAATAATATACATCATAATATCTTCTGAAGTTACAATTACAACAAAAAATATTAGATCCATTGGATTTATCTCCATCTAGTTCCAAACCTAATTTTTTTATGCGTCAACCAATTCTCCACCCACAAAGTTAATGCTCGTCTCTTTTTAAACTAGAAAGAACACTAAAAAGCCCAAATATTGTGTCATGTGGAAAGAGCTTCTAAATAACTATCCAAATTTTTAAGATTCTCCATCTTACATCCTTAATTCCCTAGTAAGAAGTGTGATCCATTAAATCAATGAGTGATACATTAAAATCAATGAATTATAATATAATACATTAAAAATCAATGAGTGATACATTAAAATCAATGAATTACAATACGGTACATTAAAAATCAGCGAATAAAAAAAGTTTTCATTTTTTGAAATTATAATATGGTGCATTAAAAATTAATAAGTGATACATTTTTTTCAAGCAGAAAAAGTTGTACTTTTTCTTCTCATAGAATAAAAAATCACATATCTGATACATAATATCAATTTAGATATGAGGAACCAAATCTAGAGATCATACACAAAACAATACCTTCACAACCGCAATCATGAAAATTGAAAAAGTAAATTGCAAACTGCATCATAAGATGTTGTACATCATACAAGATATTCTCCAAAACATTTCAACAGGTAACTCAGGTAGGGAAAAAAAAACAAAAATGTAAGAGTGACATCCATCAAGGTGGAACATCATCAAAATCAAAAAAGAAAATTAAGCCATGATCAACCATATTACCTTCTAAAATTTCTTCCCACTGAAGAATATCTTCCTCAGTATCAAGAGCCTCTTTGCACAGAGTATCAATAACATGATTTTTCTCTCTATAAATATGCTTTATATTCAGGTCATGAAAAGAATCCAAAAGGGATCCAGTCCTCCAATACAATTAATTTAGTGTAATAACATGTAGAGTCCATAATTCCTTTTCCTAGTTTATAATGGCTAGGAAATCCCCATAAATATTCAAGGTATCAATACCAAGAATAGAATCAAAATTTACCAAAAACCAAAGTGCCAAAAGTTCATCTTTAGTGTTATTTCCCTTGCCACAATTTAGTTTTATCCTCAAAATATGTTCCTCATTAATCCTTAGCAAGATACTAGCACAACAAATTCCATCTTGAGCTACATGATCAAAGAATCTGGTTGCCACTGATGTGTAAGGAAGATCAGACATTTGTCTCTGTCATTGTTTTTTGAACCGACAACTGCATATTCTTTATAATAACTAATAATTCTCAGGGAACTTGCAAAAATATTTAGAGGTTTGTCCTAAAAAATTGCATGATTCCTAGACTTCCAAATATCCCAGAATATGAATACTAGAAGAAGTCTATGTTCAAAATTATTTTTGCACCATCTCATGAAATTATTTTCAATTGTATCATGACCCCATGCCTAAGGTACGTTTAATTTATCATAAATATGCTTCCATAGTTCTTGACTATATGAATAGAGCACAAGCAGGTGTTTTATAGATTTCTCATTAACCTCACATAGTACACATATACTGGGATCCTTCCAATTCCTTCATTGTAAATTTTCCCATGTTAGTAAACAATTTTCAAATGATAACCATAAGAATCACTTAAGCTTCATTGGAAAAGGTCATTTCCATAGTTTATCAAACCACCATTTCAAAACATCATAAGAGGAGTTGTCTGCAATAGAAGAATAGGAAAACTTTGTTGACACATGTCCTGTAAACTGATCATGGGGACTTCACTTAGTGAACCTCTCACATAGCATGTGCGATCGTGGGATATTAAAGAATACCCTTAATTTCGAGAGATATTGACCCCAACTCTTTTTGTTCAAACCCCCTCCCAATACTTAAAACCTCCTCCCCACCGCTTTTAATAGCTCAATCCTTATAAACCACCATACCCAGCCCCACCTTAAACCCCTCATCCCCCCAATACCTGCAATATATTGGTTCAATTTTTGATAATTTTAAAACCCACAATATGAACTAACGTGATAGTATATTGGTCAACAAGTGAATCCCCCGTGAAACTGATTGCCAATCCAAACCAACTCATCCATGTTGGAACTTAGTCTTATACATGCATTGTTCAAGGAATGAATAAATAGAGTCCATTCCTTAGCCCAATTATTTCTCAAACCAAAATATTTAGTTGTCAGCTAGTAAGAGCCAAGGAATAGTAACCAAGATGGTCTTTTTATCTGTGCCAAAGTGGTAAAACCCAATTCTGATGAATATTCCAAAATGTAGGGGTACAGGGTGTAATTATCCTCAATCCCAATAATATTATACACTCCAACTATAACATTTACACCCAAGCCAACCTTCCAATACAAACCTTGGTTGATCTAAGGGAAGGCCTTCACAAAGCCACACCAAAAAATTGAAGCATTGTTTGCATTCTTATTTGGTCTTATGATCCATTCAAGTATATTTCCTTTAAGATATTTCCCTTGCAACAATTCACATTAGAACCCTTTTCCACACAAACCCCATGAAAAACTTTTCATACTTGGGGTAGCGTTGAACTAGTGTAGGTTCTTTATATCTCAACCTTGTTGTTATTTTTTCTTAGAAAGTATTTCCCATCTAGCTAGATGGATTTTCCCTGCAACATTGTTACCAGACCATAGGAAGGTGAACATCTTCCTCTTGAGCATAGTAAGTATAGATTGAGGAATCTGGACCATAGACAACCAATAGACCGGTATCCCAATGAGAACAACTTTCAATAAGGTCATTCTACCCCCTAAAGAAAGAATCCTATAAGACTAGTGACCAATCCTCTTCTCATATTTTTTAACCAACCATAGCCAATCATTGATCCTGTAACAGTTGGGTTTAAAAAAATAACCTAGGTATTTGAAGTTCAATAATTCAAATATATTTTCTAATAAGGAAGAAAGCCAATAATTTTTCATATACAAACTTCACTAACTTTGTGGCAAGTAAACGTCGATTTGATTATGCTCATTTTCATACCAAAGGATACACAATTTTTTTTTATTATCTTAGCAAAATGAACCCATTCCTCTTTAGTTCCCTTCCGAAATAAAACTATGTCATCAACAAATAATAATTCGAAGAGATGAAAACCGATGACAAAATCTTGACACCCATCAATTTACCCTTTGATTTTGAAGAATTTATCATTCTACTTAATCCTTCAAAAACCAATAAAAACAAAAGAGGGGAAAGCGGACAACTCTCACGAAGACCTCTTGAACTTTTGAAAAAACTAGTAGGAAAACCATTAACAAAAACAACAAATTGTGTCGAGGATATGCAAGCCATAATCCTATTGTGACAGAGATGGGTAATCCAATCTGGAGAAGAATTAGCGTTAAGAAATCACATTTAACTTATTCATAAGCCTTCACAAGATCCATTTTTAGAATAAGTGCATCCATATTCTTTGTTTTTATAGAGTGAATAAGTTCTTGTGTGGCACCAACAACATCCAAAATCTATCTATTTTCTTTGAGTGATACATTAAAATCGATGAATTACAATATGATACATTAAAAATATATAGTTTTAATGAATAAAAAAGATTTTGATTTTTTGAAATATAAGAAGAAAAAATCCACGCTGAAATAAATTTGTTATTAAATTATTATGAAAAAAATATTTTATATTATTTTGATTTTAGTAAATTTGTATAGATATATTTAAAGAAAATTATAACTTAAAACGATTGTAGAAAAATTATTTTATATTATTTTAATTTTAGTAAAATTTTATAAATATATTTAAAAAATATTCTAAAATTTTAAAATATAATAAAAAATTCACTATGTTTTTGTACTAAAATTAATGTTTACCCATCAAATTTGTATGAATAAAATTCTAATTACAAAAATTAATTCAAAATATATGTGTTCACTCATGTTAAAGTTTATTAATAAAAAAATATTTATAAATTTAGAATTATCTTCAAAATTAGTTTTAAAACTATGTACTTCGAGAGTTAAATTGTTTACATATAATTTAATATATATCTAATTTATACCTTGGATTTACTTTTTAAAGTGCAACAAGCTAAAAACTTTATATTTAGACTTGCATTTATTTTTAAATTGTAACAACATAAAAACATTAATATTAAAGTTATAAATGAAAAGTGTGAATACGATTATTAAATTTTCGGTTCCAATGGTCCATATCAACTAAAGGAATCAGATCAACATCAACTTTAGAGCCATCACGTCCTTTAAATATATCCTTTTAGAGGCCGAGTCGATCAATCTTATCTTCTACGCCAGGAATTGCAATGAAAGTTAAGATCGTTAATCAATTCGTAAGAATTAATGAGACAAAGCATTTTTTATTTTATGGTTATTGTTGAAATTGAAATTAGGATTAATTTAAATATTATATGCAGTTGAGCTGATTAATATTTATTGATGATTAGTAAGTTATTATTATTATTATTTTATTTAAATTTTTTTTTGATATAATTAAATAAATGGTTAAATAATTTATAAATTTTATTAAAAATGTTATGTATATATTTATATTATATATTTTTAAAATGTTTTGCTTATGTCTATATTATATATATCAAAATCAAATTTATATCTACATTATTTATCAAATATTATTTATTATAAATTTTTATATATTAATGTCAACATTATTAATAAAAAAAAAAAAAAAATTTATTTTTATTTTATTAATACCAAATATTATTTAATATAAATTTTTATATATTAATATCAACATTATTAATAAAATTTAAAATCAAGTTTATTTTTATTTTATATTTACCAAATATTATTTAACATAACATAAATATAAATTCATTTGCTTATTGATATGAGCATTATTACTAAAAGCTCATAGTGCTATGTAATGTATTGGTATAAACACTATTAATACGATGGAATACAACTATGACTAAGTTATATTATATTAGAAACTTAGTAATTAAGTTGGATTTTAAAAAAAAACTCACTTAAAACAAGGAGAAATAAAGGATTTTAAAAGGAAAGTGATTTAAAATGAGGAATAAGGTGAAATTCATTTTAGATGGAATATTAAGATGTATTTGGTGAGAGGGTAAGTTAAGATGAGAATGTTTTGGAATTTTTTTTTATAGATTTAGGATAGAAATTAGCATTATAAATTTATAACTAAGTTATATTAGAAACTTAATAATTAAGTTGGATTTAAAAAAAAATCACTTAAAATGAGGAAGAATAAAAGATTTTAAAAGGAAAGTGAGTTAAAGTCTTGTTTTTCTCCATAGAATCTATTTCTTCTTTCATTGCCATCTTCCACTCAGCATTGTCAATAAAATTAATGGCTTCCTGAAAATATGAAGGTTCTCCATCATCTGTAAATAAAACCGATGAAACAAAATCAATATACCTCTTAGGATGATTTCTCTTCCGTAATGATCTTCTTAGTCACAGGTTGTAGGGTTTCCACATTTTCTTGAATTTCTTCATCTTCTATGAATTCTCTCTCACCAAAAAATTCTTCTTATTTCTTTGAGTCATGCGAAGATTGGTTCTCCAACTGATTTTTTTATTTATTTTACCTATTCTTGTTCCACATCAACTCTTACATTTTCGAATTTAATCAGAGAAGATTCATAAGAAATTACATCTCTGCTAATGACAATTTTGTGGGCAGTAGGATCCTACAATCTATATCCTTTTGTTACGTCATCGTACCCAACAAAACACGGGAAAATTATTGAAGATCATTAATGAAGGAGATATTACGTGATGGGCCTCAGCCTCTCACACAACTAATTACATTACATATCCCAACCATGCACTATATGCTTCATGAAAGAAGTTACATGAGTAAACCGTTGCCAATTATGCTCATTATGAGAAACTTCCCATAAACACCTGTAATGAGAAAAACTCCCATAAACACATTAGTTTAGTTGTTATTTAACAATATCCACCTTGACAAAAAAAATTACAAATACTTTTCCCAAGACTATTTATCACTTTTTTTCAAACCAAGAGGAACTACACACCATCGTAACTTCTCTAACAATACTGGTTTTGTGAACATATCTACACAATTTTCTTGAGTATGGACCTTTTTTAGATCTACTCCACCTTCACTAATGGCTTGTATTACAAAATGATATTTTGCATCGATATGTTTAGTCTTACTATGATAAACAATATTTGTAGCCAAATTAATAGCACTTTGACTATCACAGAAGGCATGCACACTGTTCTACAACCTTCTAATTTCTCTAAGAATACCTCTTAGCCAAATTGCCTCTTTGCAAGCATGTGAGGAAGCAATGTGTTCATCCTCTGTAGTGGATAAAGAAACTATTTCCTGAAGGTTTGACATCCAACTTATAGCTCCACCTGCAAAAGTAAAGACATAACCTGAAGTAGACCTTCTCTTGTCCAAATCACCTGTGAAATATGAATAAACAAAAGCACATATTGAATCACTATTATTATTAAAGGTGATACAATAGTCACTTGTGCCTCTTAAGTACCAAAGCACCCATTTCACTACATTCCAATGTTCTTTTCCTAGAATTTCCATGTACTTACTAACAACACCTACTACATGTGAAATATCAAGTCTAGTACACACCATTACATACATTAAACATCCTATTGTATTGGCATATAGGACCTACGTCAATTACGAATTAGGTACTAGAACCAGTACCATATCGATACCTATTTAGAAGAACCATAGCCGTACATCCCCTCGAGAACCAGCCATTCGAATGCGCCTCCTCCACGTAGGCTTACCAAATGCATCAAATGCATGGCAAAAACAAAATGTCCACTTTGGATCTATGGGATGAAGGTATTGTTCGACCCCTGCTCCCGTATTATTTCACTTGATACCCTATTTTCGTAGACGATAGGCGGGTTCAAGATCTTGCAGTGACCAGTTGGAGCGCTTCAAAGGTATGGTTCTTGTTGCTCCGATCATGTTCATCACTTCAATCAATAACCAGTTCTTATGGATTTTTACAGGTCTCAATGTTGCCTGAGTTACTACTTCCACTTTACATTCACAATCATCACCATCTCTAGCCTATGTGCTCATAACCATATGCATTTTGAGCTTTTATCCTAGGAAAAGCATGAGCACCCTCCTACAATGACACTATTAATTGCAAAGGTCACTGGTTTTTGCACATCAACATTCCTCACACGCTCCAAAGGAAAACTGAAGCAGACATTAGAAGAAGTGATTAAACTTTGCAAGGAGGTTTACTTGTTGTAGATGTCATTATAGAGCAGGGGTCGAATGATACCTTCAACCCACAGATCCGAAGTTGACATGTTTTTTTGGCCATGCATTAATGGATGCATTTGGTAAGTCTATGTGGAGGAGGCACATTCGAATGGACGGTTCTCGAGGGGATGTAGGGCCCTCATCTGTGGTTGTCACCCCAGTAACCATCCTGAAGAGTATTGATCAAATTTTGGTACCTGTCAGAGTTAATGATTTGGTCGAGAAGTGGCAACTACGACCGGATTCCGGGCCAAATCGTCGACTTTGTAGACTACTCCATTTATAAAACTAAACAACTTATATGATAATTATTAAAAAAAAATTAATATATAACCAATTAACAAAATTTATACACTAAAATAATAAAAATAAAACAAAAATATATATAACAAAAACAAAAAAATCTATATAATTTATATATTAAAATAATAAAAATATATATAAAAAAATAAAAAAATCTATATAATTTATATAATACAAATAAAACAAAAAAATATACAACAAAAATCAAAAAATCTATTATGCAAATGGAGTTGTCCACCCAACTCTCGACCCAATAGCTCTCCACCCACCTTTGTTACGTCATGGTGGCAGATTTTCCTAAACCTTGTGGAGATTTCATCCTCTAATTCCATTAATGACTACTCAACCAGTTTGTTGGCACCATACAGCCTATCCACCTGTCCAAACAACGATACTGTTGAGGAGATTGGTATGGATAATTACCATGGTTGAGGGTTTACAATTTATGTATTACCATCGTTTCCAAGATAAAACAACACTAGAGAGAACCTTGAGGCTCGTGAAGAGATGGTCTGCAGCTCTAGAGTCAACATCACCTTCTTCCCTTGCAAAATACCTAGTAAGTTTCTTGGTTCAGTCTGAATTGATAAATTTTGTCTGATTATAATACTGAAAGTTTCTTGGTTTAGTGTAAATTGGTAAATTTTTCCTGAAGTGTAGGTAGCTAGGTTAAAATTGTTGATAAGTTTCTTTTTACTGTGAATTTTTATCATTTAGCCCGGGCATTGAAACTGACTCTTGGCATCAAATCAACTCCCAGCATCACCTCGTCTTGTGTGCTCACTCGTCTATGTGGTAGGTTACTAGCTCGCGAGTCTCAAGCTATGTTGATCCAACCGACCACCTACAAATTGATCTGGACCTAGAGTTGGAACCCATGACTTTGCTTTCTTAGCCACCCACCTAATACCCACCCCATTGAACCCCTCCATAGTTGTGCCAGGTCCAAGTAGAATGGCATATGTAGAATGAACACTCCATGTTGAAACATCATTTTTGTGAGGACACTCTTGGTACAATACATAGTTGCCACAAATATTGATTCCATGAGAGGGGTGCACTCCCTATTTACTGTCCAAGTCGTGTGGTACTAGTCTGTAATTCATCTCTGCTATTCAAGTTGACTATGTGGTACTAGCTTGCAGCTAAGGGTTATGCAATTTGGGAGGTGTTGTAGACAATTTGAAGTTTGAGTAGCTTTCTTTAATGTTGTTTTCCCATACATCTAGTCCCAGGGGTCCTCAAAAAATAAATAGCTTCTCCCACTTGAAATGTTAAAGGAAACTGAATAGGTTATGTGAGGAACACTATTAGTAGAATATCTTCTTCTACTCTAAGAAATTCAACCATGAGGCCATAAACATATACAATTGTCCATAAACATATACAGTTAGCAGTTGTGGCAAGTGATGAGACTATAATGCCAAGATCAGTTCCACACTGAATGATACTTGAAACATATTAGTGCTATCATTCATGCCAAATGAATAATATTCTTAGCAATGATCTCATCAAAGAAGACATCCCTTGTAGATATTTTTATCAATTAAAACTGACTGCAGTCCATAAAAGTTATGAAGCCCGACACAAAAATGTCCTTTCCTTCAAGGAAATAGTCCATCAACATGATTCTCACTTTGCAAACTTCTTTCTTCCCTGTGGCTCTTTTGGAATATACATATTCTTTAGGGTAAATTATGGTTCTCAGAAGACCCTGTGTTATAATCATCCCGAGTTATGTATGTTGCTTCAACGATGCTTTAAAATGCATGTTTACATTCTTCGTTGTTCAATTCAAAATCATGCCTGTGGTAAACTAAGCTAGAGGAAGAAATTTCTTTGGCCCAAATAGCATAAATTTTCAATAAAACGAAGAACGTAATGCCACACAAAAGTATTAAACTCAATACAATTGCAATAGAGATGCCAGCTACTGCTCTCTTTGTCAATTGATTCCTTCTAGATCTTGAAGTTTCCAATGAAACCTGTGAGCAGGGAGCCAACATATTTCCACAGAGTCCAGGATTTCCCACAAAAGAGATCCAATGCCATTTGGAAGCACTCAATGGCAACTATCCTTGGAGAAAATTATGGGATAAGTTCAACTCATCCAATCTTCTAAGATCCCTAATCTCATCAGGAACTTGGCCGCTAAGTTGATTATTGGAGAGATTGAGAACGTTGATAATCATTAAATCCCCAAGTGAAGAAGGAATACTTCCAGACAAAAAATTACCACTCGAGTATAGCATGACTTGTAGATTACCAATCTTTCCAATCTCCACTGGAATTATTGGGTTCCTTACTATCTAATTTATCTTTGAAACTAATTTTCCTTTTCTTTTGGTTCACTATTTTTTTAGCTCATGGACTTTATTTATTTTTACCTTATTGTTTTCATGTTCTTAACCTCTTATCCCTTTGTCATAATGCTTTATACTCTACCTAATGATTCTTTTGTAATCATGTACTGGTTAAAACTATTAATACATCTTTCACAATTTATAAATCATGGTTGTCTCTTTCCTCTATTTTTTTGTGACAAATGAATTACTTCTTAAACCTTTCCCTATAACTCACAAATAATTATATAGCTTCTTATATTTTGACAAAATTATGACATTTACTAGTAATGTTTGGGCCATTCGAGGGCTTGCTGTGTTTTCTCCTACTATGTTTCGGATGTTTTCATCAAATAAAAGTTGTAGAGAGAGTTGGACTAAGGATAATTTTAAAAATGTCAAAAACAATTTAAAGGAAAATACCGGAAACTTAATATTCTCTTTGGGCCTGCATTTGTAATTGTGGTTTCATACTAGAAAACTTGAAAACTTTCATACTGGGTCTGCATACTTTCATACTAGAAAACTTGTAATGAGTAAATGAAGGTTAGAGGATGTCACATCAATAGAGGATTAGGTATTGTCTTTGGATGGGAATTTTCTCTTGGAGCATAATATGCATGTTGGCCATATGATAAAGAAAATGCTATGACCGATTCTAAGGAGGTACTAAAAACAAGAAAAATAGTGAGTTGTTTCTTTAGTAAAACAATAAATTAAGATGGTTATTGTTCATAATTAGAATTTTTAAATTATTATCCATGTCATTATAGTATCGGTTCATAATTTCAGATAGGGTAGATCTTATGAAAAAATTAGGCATTTAGGTTGATCACTTTGTGCCAAAATCTTTGTTAAAGTTTAGTTGCAAAATAAGGCTTGAGACTTGCATGCCAAAGTCGTTGTGCAACTCAGGCCATGTGGATTGAGCACACCAGAGCTAGAATGGAATCTTGGTGAAATAAATTCCCTTATTTGAACCCATTTTCATCATCAAAATAACATTGAGTTAAGTGATTCATTCAAATTTTTTGTGGACCATGGCATTTGTTTTGCACTAATCAAATATTTCACTCGAGAAAGCAACAAGCCATAACTGGTTTCTTTCTAATTTTATTTTTTGTAAGCTAGTACCCACAGGGGTTTTGAACTCATGACCTTCCATTTAGAACTTCTCATCTCAATTACTCATTACCAATTGTTCCAATCTCCGTGGGAAAATTCTTTTTGAAATATTAGTGATGGATAGAAGACCTAGTTATCTGTGTTAGGTTTGGGTTCCTTACTGTCTCATTTATCTTTCAAACTAATTTTCCTTTTTCTTTTTGTTCACTATTTTTTCAGCTCATGGACCTTATTTATTTTTACCTTATTGTTTTCATGTTCTTAACCTCTTATCCCTTTGTCATAATTATTTATACTCTACCTAATTATGATTTTGTCATCATGTACTCGTTAAAACTATTAATACATATTTCACAATTTATAAATCATGGTTGTCTCTTTCCTCTGTTTTTTTCTGACAAATAAATTACTTCTTAAACCTTTCCCTATAACTCACAAATAACTATATAGCTTCTTATAATTTGACAAAATTATGACATTTACTAGTAATGTCTGGGGCCATTTGAGGGCTTACCGGGACTTTAACAAGGCTTGATGTGTTTTCTCCTACTATATTTCGGACGCTGTCATCAAAGAAAAGTTGTAGAGAGAGTTGGACTAAGGATAATTTTAAAAATGTCAAAAAAAATTAAAGGAAAATACAAAAACTTAATATTCTCTTTGGGTCTGCATTTTCAATTGTGGTTTCATACTAGAAAACTAGAAAACTTTCATACTGGGTCTGCATACTTTCATACTAGAAAACTTGTAATGAGTAAATGAAGGTTAGAGGATGTCACATCACTAGAGGATTAGGCATTGTCTCTGGTTAGGAATTTTGGCTTGGAGCATAATATGCATGTTGTCCATATGATAACGAAAATGCTATGAACGATTCTAAGGAGGTAGTAAAAACAAGCAAAATAGCGAATTGTTTCTTTAGTAAAACAATAAATTAAGATGGTTATTGTTCATAATTAGAATTTTAAAATTATTATCCATGTCATTATAGTATCAGTTTATAATTTCAGATAGGGTAGATCTTATGAAAAAATTAGGCATTTAGGTCGATCACTTTGTGCCAAAATCTTTGTTAAAATTTAGTTGCAAAATCAGTCTTGAGACTTGGGTGCCAAAACCTCTGTGCAACTTAGGCCATGTGGATTGGTCACATCGGAGATAGAATGGAATCTTGGTGAAATAAATGCCCTTATTTGAACCCATTTTCATCATCAAAAAAACATTGAGTTAAGTGATTCATTCAACTTTTTTGTGGACCATGGCATTTGTTTTTCACTAATCAAATATTTCACTTGAGAAAGCAACAAGCCATAACTGGTTTCTTTCTAATTTTTTTTGTAAGCTAGTAACCACAGGGGTTTTGAAGTCATGACCTTCCATTTACAACTTCTCATCTCAATTACTCATTACCAATTGTTACAACCCCCGTAGGAAAATTCTTTTTGAAATATTGGTGATAGCTAGAAGACCTAGTTATCTGTGCTAGGTTTGGGTTCCTTACTATCTCATTTATCTTTCAAACTACTTTTCCTTTTGCTTTTTGTTCACTGTTTTTTCAGCTCATGGACTTTATTTATTTTTACCTTATTGTTTTCATGTTCTTAACCTCTTATCCCTTTATTTATTTTTACCTTATTGTTTTCATGTTCTTAACCTCTTATCCCTTTGTCATAATGCTTTATACTCTACCTAATTATGCTTTTGTCAACATGTACTCGTTAAAACTATTAATACATATTTCACAATTTATAAATAATGGTTGTATTTTTGTACTAAAATTAATGTTTACCCATAAAATTTGTATGAATAAAATTCTAATTACAAAAATTAATTCAAAATAGATGTGTTCACTCATGTTAAAGTTTATTAATAAAAAAATATTTATAAATTTAGAATTATCTTCAAAATTAGTTTTAAAACTATGTGCTTCGACAGTTAAATTGTTTACATATAATTTAATATATATCTAATTTATAGCTTGGATTTACTTTTTAAAGTGCAACAAGCTAAAAACTTTATAGTTAGACTTGCATTTATTTTTAAATTATAACAACATAAAAACATTAATATTAAAGTTATAAATGAAAAGTGTGAATACGATTATTAAATTTTCGGTTCCAATGGTCCATATCAACTAAAGGAATCAGATCAACATCAACTTTAGAGCCATCACGTCCTTTAAATATATCTTTTTAGAGGCCGAGTCGATCAATCTTATCTTCTACGCCAGGAATTGCAATGAAAGTTAAGATCATTAATCAATTCGTAAGAATTAATGAGACAAAACATTTTTTATTTTATGATTATTGTTTAAATTGAAATTGAATTTAGGATTAATTTAAATATTATATGCAGTTGAGCTGATTAATATTTATTGATGATTAGTAAGTTATTATTATTATTTTTTTATTTAATTTTTTTTGATATAATTAAATAAATGGTTAAATAATTTATAAATTTTATTAAAATGTTATGTATATATTTATATTATATATTTTTAAAATGTTTTGCTTATATCTATATTATATATATCAAAATCAAATTTATATCTATATTATTTATCAAATATTATTTATTATAAATTTTTATATATTAATGCCAACATTATTAATAAAAATAAAAATTAAATTTATTTTTATTTTATTAATACCAAATATTATTTAATATAAATTTTTATATATTAATATCAACATTATTAATAAAATTTAAAATCAAATTTATTTTTATTTTATATTTACCAAATATTATTTAACATAACATAAATATAAATTCATTTGCGTATTGATATGAACATTATTAGTAAAAGCTCATAGTGCTATGTAATGTATTGATATAAACACTATTAATACGATCTAATACAACTATGACTAAGTTATATTATATTAGAAACTTAGTAATTAAGTTGGATTTTAAAAAAAAACTCACTTAAAATAAGGAGAAATAAAGGATTTTAAAAGGAAAGTGATTTAAAATGAGGAATAAGGTGAAATTCATTTTAGATAGAACATTAAGATGTATTTGGTGAGAGGGTAAGTTAAGATGAGAATGTTTTAGAATTTTTTTTTATAGATTTAGGATAGAAATTAGCATTATAAATTTATGACTAAGTTATATTAGAAACTTAATAATTATGTTGGATTTTAAAAAAACTCACTTAAAATAAGGAAGAATAAAGGATTTTAAAAGGAAAGTGAGTTAAAATGAGGAGGAATAAGGTGAAATTCATTTTAGATAGAACATTAAGATGTATTAGGTGAGATGGTAAGTCAAGATGAGAATGGTTTGGAATTTTTTTTTATTTTATAGGTTTAGGATAGAAATTAGCATTATAATTTTTGAAAAATATAACTTTAAAATATTGGTTATAAAATGGTTGTTTTACTAACCAATATAGATCCATTTTAAATTGGGATCTACTACGCAACCATAGAGATCCTAGATGTATTTTTTTTAATTTTAAATTCAAGAAATTTGATATCTCTTGATTGAGGGTTTAAGTTTTAATTTTTTATTTTATAAGCCAACATAGATAAATTTAATACCTCTTGCTTGATAAATCCGGGTTTAAGTTTTAATTTTTAATTTTATAAGTCAACATATATTTTTTAATTACTTTTCATAAATTTTTATTTTATGAGCCACATAATTCTTTTTAAATATTTATCTATTTTACTTTGGTTACAACATCTCCTCCATACTTCCTTGTAGAGCAGTGCTCCTCTAGATGCAATTAAAATGTTAGAGCCCATATTTTGAATGAGAAGACTTAACTAAATTTTCCTATGATTTGGAGTCATCCTTCTTGGATTCTTGTCTCTTCCAATATTTGTTCTTAAGATGGCCAGTCTTGTTACAGTACCAACATTTTAATTTTCTCTTTCTGCCCTTCGATTTAGACCCGGAAGTACCTCTTGAATTTTCTCCTTTCTCTTTGGGTCACAGGGGGTTCACCTTGTTGACAATTATCTTATCACGTTCATTCATAAAGGGGTGTTTTTAAATTGTGAAAAACACAGACAATATATTGTATATATTGGGGGGGTGTAGGATATAAGGGTTTTATATGAATTAGGGAGTGTAAAAAATGGTATATAGTAAAAATAGGTGATATTTAATAAAAAAGGGTTTTTTTAATTGGAAATATGTATTTGGAGGGGGTATGAACAAAATAATTTTGGTATGTATTTATCAATATCTAGTGAAATTAAGGGTATTCTTTAGTATCCCATGAACGGAGGCGCTATGGCATAGTTTCACTTAGTGAAGACCCCGTGCTTTGGATCGACCTCTAACAACCAAAGCTTCTGGCGAAGAGCTTTCAAGACTATATTTCTTCCTTAATTCCTTAGACAATAATGTTCCAACCACATTGTCAAATTCTAAAGTATCATTGTACTAAGGATAATGGAAGAAACTACTTGACGCCAATACTCAGGTAAAGTACATAAGATATTGATTGTTTTATCTTCATCATCAATTTTAACATCCATACTACTTAATTGGAAAATAAGAGTATTAAAAAGATTCAAATGATATATATCTTCGTAACTTCTTTCATTCTCATATCGTACAGCTGTCGCTTCAAGTAAATTTTTGTTGTCACTGATTTGGTCATATACATACTTTCTAACTTGTTCCATAGGCATGCTTCTGATTTTTCTCCAACAATGTTGAACAACACATCATCCGCAAGACATAATCAAATTGTGCTTAGTGCTTTGGCATTTAAATCCTCTCATTCATCATCTGTCCTGGTTAGAAGTTTCTTTCTTTTTCCATCTAAGGCTCTCGGTAACCCTTGTTGAACAAATAGATCCCGCATTTTTAATTTCCATAGTTCAAAATTGTTTTTACCATTAAATTTTTCAATTTCAAATTTTGCGCTAGACATTGTTGAATATTTTTTAAACAAAAATACTTGGCAATATAAACAACACTATATTTTCCCATACAATAAAAAATGTAGTCTAGGCTTGACTATTGAATATATATATATCCATTTTTTTTTTAATTTAGCACTATGTAGTAATAACCAGTAGTTACCTCCACATTTAGTAGCAACCAATAATGGTAGTGCTGGAACCCTCTTCACGGCTCTTCTCCCAACAACAACACTAAGTCACTCTCCTCTCTTGGTGAGTTGGTACCTCTTCCTCCACCTGCTATCGTCCAAGCCGTCCAAGTAACAAGATACACGCCGGTCTCCTCAGGCTATGTGATTGTCCCTTCCTCACAAGATATCCACTTCGTGACCTCCCAGTGATTCCTCCATAGAGCTCTCCACACTCGATTCTTCCACATGCAGGTTGCTCACAGGAGATCTTCACCAACTCCTCCACACATACTCTAAACAACTCTCACATGCAGTCACTTCTAGTGTCTAAGCAATGATGTGGTCTCCTCCAGCATGGGTGGTCACCTCCAACGTCCAAGCAGTGACACGGTATCCTTTAGCATGGGTGGTCACTTTGTCCAGGAAACAGGTGGCCTTTCTTATAGCGCGGGGAAGCTTCCACGGTCTCACGAATCTTCTCCACAGCGTGCAAATGACACATCTAGCAATCCAACGATCTGATTCTTCTCTTCTAAGGATATGATACCACTTGTTAATATCTTAGAGACAAATCAACCAAGTTACACATGAAATAACACCATTAAAACAGCAGCATTTAATGTGGTAAAACCCCAAGACGAGAAACATCCACGCAGGAAAAGTATTAAGCTCATTAATGAAGAAGGTGTATTACATGATGAGCCTCTACCTCTCAGACAAATCATTACATTACATATCCCAACCATGCACTATATACTTATTGAAAGAAGTTACATGAGTAAACCGTTGTCGGTTAAGCCCGTTATGAGAAACTTCCCATAAACACTCATACTAAGAAACCTCCCATAAACACATTAGATTATTTGACATTTAACAACCTCTAGTTTGGAAAGCGGCCTTGAATTAACAT